>JABUQX010077940.1:50000-52500 GCA_015478945.1 Trachelipus rathkii
ATGTAATTTGTAACTGAAGGTTACGTATCTTATTTCTGTATAGTCTGGAGAGACAAGAACAAGCGATATAATTTATGGTTTGACAAACGTTTCACTTGTTTAAAAGTAAAAGTTCAAGGTAGCATCATCTTCTGCCAATCTTTATTATCAAATTCCAGAAGTTTTTTAAGTTAAATATTTAAGAGTAAATTCAAAGGAGTATTTTTTCAGTTGTTTTTCTTAAGCGTGGAAAATCGAAATGATACGATAAATTTAAACCCCAGACTTACAGCCATTTTTTAACAATGTGAGCCATTTGTAATATTATAAAAAGACAAGGAAACCCCATTAATAATATAGAAGCTAAAAGCGAAATGCAAATACAAACTCTAAATCCTCTTTCAAAATCGAGCAGGCACAAGAAACATATTTAAATCATTATTCTTGATTAATTAAGTCTGTTATCTCACTCATCTTCAATGCCAGGTATAGTTTCAAGATAAAAAGAATTTGCATCTCAATATTTGATGATCTTTGTCCTAGTAAGATTGATCATTAAAAATTTTTTGCCGTGTTACATTGAGTCGGTCATTTCAAAAATTATATTTAAATTTTTTCTACCAAGGTGCTGTTTTTTTTTAACTTCTTATCCTAAAAGGTAACCTCTTGCGCAGTTTAAAATCTCCAGAGATACATGAATTAGTTTTTTTTATAATCAATAAAAAACTTTTCACTGATAGTCAGTAAAAATAAACGACAGATAGATAGTAAATCCATTAATATGACCTTAATCACTAACGATAAAAGATTCTCCAGAAGAGATGATTATACAGTATATTGGAGATTTATTATGAACAACCAAAAATTGGTATTGTATAATTGTGTTGTTATTAACAGTCAAATTAATGATATGGTCATGAAAGTTTTATTAAAATAAAATACTTAAATATAAAAATGATCAGAAAAGCAAAGAATACTATAACCATCGGGTAGCAACAATTTTAATAGCGGTATCGTGTGTCAAAAAAATTGTTTATGTATATATATATATATATATATATATATATATATATATATATTATATATATATATATATATATATAATATTATATATTATATTATATATATTATATATATATTATATATATAATATATATATATTATATAAATATAACCGTATATATATATATATAAAATTATATTTATATATATATATATATTAAATTATATATATATATATATATATATATATATATATATATATATATATTATAATATATATATATATCGTGTGTATAAAAATTTGTATATATATATATATATATATATATATATATATATAATTTAAATTCTTAATATTCATTAGGGTGGTTTAAGAATAATAAATAAAATTACCTCTTGATATCTATGCTTATACAGTCTCAATACAAGATTAAATTAAAGATACATCGCTCACTTATTCGTTGATATAACTATCATAAAATTAAAAGTTATACTGACTCATTGGCGTTAGAGTAAATTTTTTTTTCCCGCAATGTTTTTCATACAAAATCCAATATCAATGATTTAATGAGTAGAAAATAACATCTAATTTGTGATTAATCAATTATATAGAGTATAGGGCTTGGAAAACGAAGATCAGAATCCCGGAATCTCTAATATTGGGTTGTTTGGAAAACACCCCCCAAGATTATCTTACCCTAGATCTATACCTCTTACTCCACACTATAGTTTCACTATTATACACTAGTACCGGTAGCAGCATACCCTTATGCAAAATCCTAGCGAAATCAAGACTTAATTCTTTTATATTCACCAAGGATTTAATTGCACCAGCCACCTTCCTACCATTCACAACTTTCCTGCTTCACTCTGCATCATCCCTTCCAAAGGATTTAATTGCACCAGCCACCTTCCTACTATTCACAACTTTCCTGCTTCACTCTGCATCATCCGTTCCCTTTTTATCAAACATATAGCCTAAATGTTTTAAATCAGATACTTGTTCCAATTGCTTACCATCCAACATAATTTCACAACGAGGACTTTCCTCACTCGCTACCATCACCTTACTCTTATCAACATTCACTTTCAAACTACTCCTTTTACACATTCTGCCAAACTCCTCTACCAATCCTCTCAAACTATTTTCAGATTCTCCACAGAAACCAAATCATCAGCATGCAATAAGCAGGGCACACTCCACTCCGTTCCATTCTCCATCAGTCTAAGACCTTCCCGTACCACTCCTTCCTCTGATTCTTTCATCACCCCATCTCATATTTAAATTAAATAGCCACTGAGACATAACACATCCCTGCCTCACTCCACTGTTAATATTAAACCATTCACTTTCAACTACATTTATTCTTACACACGTTTCACTATCGACGTACATACTTTTGATTCCATTACGATGCCTGCCATTTATATATATATATATATTATATATATATATATATATATATATATATATATATATATATAATATTATATATATATATATAATATATATATAGTA
>JABUQX010077940.1:60000-68936 GCA_015478945.1 Trachelipus rathkii
AAGGAAAATAGGATTCTTCAACGAAATTAGATGGTTCTGGTACGACCAAAAGTTTGAATTTAGCAATATTGTGGAAACCGAAATTGATGGAAAATGTGACCATTTAAAAATTGGTAATTATGATGACAGCCATCCTAATTTTGATAAATTTTAGAGAATTCAAAGAAAAAGTTAAAGAAAAAGCTAAAGAAAATAACTAGTGACATCTTTTTTGGCTTCTAAAAGGAATAAATAGATGTTGTATCAAACAAAACTGAAGTTGGAGACAGCTTTCTCGCATCTTCAATTGAGGTAGAGAAAACATATGCCTAAAGAAATATAGAATGGGAACTATTCTCTCCTTAGGCTTAGCTTCGTCTAACTCAGAATGAAATTAAGTACATCCTCTCCTCGAATAGGGCTCCGCCCTTGAGCGGTTTTGCTAACTGTAAAACAAAAAAAAAATCAAAGAAGTTTTTCATAATTATTGCATCTTACCATCAACTGTTGGGCTGCTTGGATGCCATCAGTTGTTCTATGACCACTCTAATCCGATTGTTCATGTGGCCGATCTTCTAGACAAGTTGTTCTGTATTTCGATTAATTTTTTTAAGTAGTTTGGGCAACACGGGAAGTAAGCTAATTAAATGGTCTGTAGTTTTTAGGTTTTTATTTTCTCCTATTTTGCACAAAAGTATAATGTTGACGTTGGTCCATTTGCTAGGTATTTTGTGTTCTTGCAAACATTTATTAAATAGTTCTGTTCGTATAATGAAATTTCTTCATTGCTACATTTTAGTATATTGAGTAATATTCCGACTTTCCCTTATTCATATTACATGCATTGCTTCGATAATGATTAAAGGAGTGACATTAGTATCATTATGATTTATATTTATAAATTGTTCATTGTAAATATTTGCATACATTTCTGTATAGAGTTTCTCTAGTCTTTTTATGATTTATTCTCTATTTGTAATATTATCCCGAATTTTGCCTTATTGCTGTTGATTCCTTAATGATAGCTGTTCTTTTTCTTTTTGCATCCATTTATTATTTTTAATTGTTTTTGATGAGTTGCTCGTTATGTTTTTGTATCTTCTTTAAGTATTTTATTTATAATTCACATCTAACCATTAAGCGGTTAATGTACTATCTTTTTTTTCATTATATTAGTAGGGTTTATATCGTTTAGGCCTGCTATTTTAGTATAAGTGGATTCTTCTTCCAGTTCTACTATTCTCATTAAAGGATTTTCACACTTTAATAATTTATTTAAATTTTCATTTTTTTTCAAAGTTAATTTTCAAATATTATTATTAAGAGTACACGATATCTTTTCATGTTTATCATACCATAATTAAGCCTGTAGAATCTTGTCTTTTAATTTCTAATATTTAGTAGGCTTTATATACTTAAGGCTGCTGTAGCTGTCACTCTTAATCTTAACCGTTTATGTGCCCTCTTAAAAGTATTGTTTTCTCCTTTTCAAAATTATAAATTCTATTTTAAAACTAATTAAAGATAATCTTGAGCGACCATTTTACCAACACATAATATAAGCCTGGGAAGTGATCTGTTTATTTTTTTAATTCTAATATTAGTAGGCTTATATATGTATCAGGCCGGCAATTAAATGCAACAGAATTAATATTGATCATCTATCGTTGAATTTTTGGAACATCCCTCCAGTTGAACCGAAATCAGTGGCTGAGTTTCATATTTTAGAAAACTATTGTAAAAACACCTTTATAAGCCAAATCATAAGATGTATGAAAGAGGTCTTAAATTGTCTTGGAATGGCGCGATCTAAATTTAAGAAGTGTGAACGAAAAGAACGGTCAATAACAAAAGCAGGTATTGTTCATGTGGTCCATAAGGAAAGTCTGGAAACACTTTCTTCCATTGCACAACTTTCAAGAGCCGTGTATCACCAGGTTATGGCAAATGAATTTATTTCCTCCCCCACTCTCGTGAAACAATTGGTCGAGCCCTGCATATATTATATATATATATATATATATAATATATATATATATATATATATATATATATATATATATGATATAATAAATACTATTATATATGCCCTTTTCTGTTTACGCTTGCATATTTGATTTTTTTAAATATATGCTAACATTATAAAAAAAAAACCACAAATAGAAATTCAGATGATAACACACTGATTCAAAAGTTCAAATATTTTAAATAATTTTTAACAATCACATTTATGTTCAATATTGTTCTAAAGTGAGTCGTATCCAAAAAAGAAAGCACTGGCCTAAACGATTTCATAATCAATCAATCTTGCGAACTCAAGCAAAATCAAGAAAAATGAGAAAAAAAAACATTATTATATTTAAACAATTAAAAGAAGAAACATTCATACGACAATAACAGAAGATGAATGTAGATATTGTAGGAGTGGGATCAGCGGATGGAGCCAATAGTAAAAAAAATAAAAAAATTGGGGCGGAGACGGAAAGAGACAGAGGGGGGGACTTTTCCATATCTCACTAGGTGAGGCGCAGGACCCCCCGCGTAAACCAAATCACCAAAGAGCGGGGTCCGAGAGCATCCTCCCGGAGGAGAAGTCCTACCTGTCGTTCCCGGACGCCGATGACCCGACTCCGCCATTTTCCGGTAACCTTGGGTATCTATTGTTAAATTTTGTTCTTAAACGAAATCGTAAAACGTAAACAGGTCCTATAAAACGGGAATCATGTGCAATCGCCACTTGACCGTGTATTGGATGTTACGACTTCTTAGAAACAAAAAATTCAAACTGCGGAAGTTCGAATTAAAAGTACTATATATATATATATTATAATATATATATATATATAATATAATATATATATATACTTATATCATATATATATATCAATAATAAGATATATAGTTATATATTGAAAAACAGCCAAGCTGACAGTACTGAGAAAAATAACAACTATTTAATTGAAAATCTCATCTATGAAAATACATTAGCAAACAATTATATGAAAGTTTATTAATAAATCATTCAAATCAATAAGTAATCTATTTATAATCGCCAATCACCAGCCATCTTTTAGAACTGACAAAATAAATGCTAGGCTTTCGTATGATTTAATTCCACTACTTCGCTTAATGCATTGTGTGTACGACAACTAAAATTTCCGATCCCATGAGAACGGCTTCTAACAATAGAAAGTTTTTTAGGTAATTGATCGGTATATAAATCGCGACGTACATCTATCATCGCCCAAGCGTAGTGTTCTATATACTATATATTATTATATATATATATATATAATATATATATATCATATTATATAGTAAATGTTAATATATAAGTGTAAAAGCATATATTTATATATACTATATAATATATATATAATATCAAGATGCACCAGGAGAGTAATTTTGGCGAAAGACCGGAGAGATGAAAACTTTTAATTCCGGACCGAGGAGAATGAAATTCAATTTATACTTCCTTATAGATATAATATAATATTATTATATTATATAATTATATATATTATATAATATTCTTTAGTTGTGCGTTAATCAAATTTGCAATATACTAGTATCTGGCTTGTCTCTAAGCAGCAAATGAGACAGACAACATGAAATTAGAAAATTATATTACAAACACTGTCATAACATTTTGCAGCATCACCTGTTGAAAGAAAATCAGAATGCTTGATCCGATGTTATGGTTGGGAAACCAATATTTTTGTGTCGGTGTTTTCTTTCAGAACTCGCGAAGAAAATTCTCGCCTCCACCGTCATCTATTTAGCTAGGAAATGTCTCTCTTTAGTCAAGCAGGACATATTTATACAAGTAAAAGAGATCGTCTATTCTCCAAACATTAAGCTGACTCAGCTCCTTTCTTACATCATGAATTAAGAGCCTTTGATATTAAATATAGAGAATGCTTACTAATAGCAATGCATAACTATTTAACTTTCCTTTACCTGACTTTGGTTTAACAATATATTTATTTTCTCAAAATATACTAGTATATATATATTATATATATAATTAATTATATTATAATTATATATATTATATATATACTATATTACATAATATAATATATATTTACTAGTATCAATATAATATACTATATAAGAGAAAACCAGAGAGATAACAAAAGAGAAATACTGTTGAGAAAGACTGATGAGTGGATGGTAAACAGTTTAAGGAACTCACATAAGATCTCGAAGGACATGAAGACCAAGAAATCACGGAGGAGATGAGCCTTAAAACAGAGCAGATCGTAATTGCAGCG
Source organism: Trachelipus rathkii (assembly GCA_015478945.1). Classification (NCBI taxonomy): domain Eukaryota; kingdom Metazoa; phylum Arthropoda; class Malacostraca; order Isopoda; family Trachelipodidae; genus Trachelipus; species Trachelipus rathkii. Next base: position 64,257 of record JABUQX010077940.1, read on the forward strand.
AACATACTAGAAGAAAAAAGCTCGCTGGGGCGAGGAAACAGAAGCGCATAGTGAATGAGGTTGTTAAAAGCAGTGAAGTCAAAAAACGAAGAATATAGAAATGATGAAGACGAAAACGAAGACAGGATAGAATAGATTAAACGCAAGACATGCAGAGGGATTGTAAAAAGAAGTATGGACGATACTTGGAGCAAGATAGGAAGAGACTAGAAGAGAACGACAAGGGCAACGGGAAAACCTTTAATATGAAGGGCCAAGAGCAATAAGAGAATAAAGAACGAAATGCATAGGTTGTCTGAATAGGAGGGGACCTCTTTAGAGGAAAGAGAGTACGGAAAATGGACGAAATATTCGAGAAATATAACGTAGTAGATGGAGGAAGAAATGATGAAAAGAACAAGGGAAAAAGACAGAGAAAATGAGGAAGAATGATAAGATGAGCGGAAAGCAGCATTATAATACTAAACAAATGGGAAAGTAGGATACAGGAACTGAATACATTAACTATTCCAAACCAGACGAAGGAATAACTAATGGTTGACAGATTGTTAACCAGTATTGAAAGAAAGAAACTATTAGCCACAGAATGGAGAACAGAGGAATAAGAGGAATATGCGGAAATTATGTGTGTGTGTGTGTTGGCAATAGTTGTTGGTGGGCGAGTAAAAATTTATGAGAGATTGAGAAAAGAGAATGATTCGGGGACAATATTAAAATGCAGACACGTTTGCAGCCCGAAAAGTACTACTACCTAATATTTTACTGAATTCTGAGCAGGAAATCATTGATGGAATGAGAAGGTTCAATAACATTAATAGACTTGAAAAAAGATTGAGTTGCAAGAACAATGATAGGACTGTGGAGAAGGTTACAGAATAAATCCGATGTATGCCATACCGAAAGTCCTGATTAAAAGATGTATGGAAAATCTAATAAATACGTTAGAGGAACAGGAAAGAGAAAGTTGTTGTGAACGTTCGAAATGAGGTATGTGACAAGCGAGTAGTGATGAGAATTTCACGAGGCCATTATAGCTCGTCGTCAGCTGCGAGACTTAAAGGATGCAGCATAAGTGTTATTACATAGTGAGTGCACTCAACTTTTGGATTTTTATGCTGTCGATATTGAGTAGTCTGCATTAGTTTGGTTTCTTCATGGAAGCACCACTCTTTAAAAAAAAAAAGAATTTTAGCGGAAATCATATTTTTCAAAAACCCTGCTCAATCTTTATCGGTAGATATATGCGAATAGAGAATAAGTAATGGTAGTAGATAACACCCGAGTCTTGATCGCGATGCGACCTAACAGAGAGTATAAACGGCCCTGAAATAATGTATAGCCCCAGGTATGAAGTCGGATGAGAGGTAGATAAAAAATATATGGTCTTCAATCAATTCAACTTGTTTAACTAAAAAGTAGCTGTATTCGTAATCCAGAAAAGTGAAATTTATGTAAAGATCGAGATATTATTTACATATACTTATCCGATCAACGATCCAAGATTAAATTCAGGGGACTTTGTAGTATATTTCATCGCGAGGCAAAGAAAGGTAGGATCTTGATATTACGTTATAGATACTTTTTGTCTAATAGAAGTGGTACTCAGAGAAGAGATAAACTTTTTCAAGAATCGTTTAAAACTCAATAGATTATTTATTTATGTGAAGAATTGGAGCCTCCGTGCAGTGGTTTAGAATCGCGAAGACCTAACCGTATCATGGTAACAAAGAGAACAGCCGAAGGCAAAGATTCCAGATATAAGGGGGTGAGGAAGGAAATGTGCCTCCTTAGAATCCTCCCACTCAGAACGACATTAAAGGATGCGTATTTTCGCTGACGCTGAAATAGTAGTTCAGAGTCCACCTTCGGCTCCGCTAAAAGCAAGATAAACTGGGGATAAGATCGTGGCAACTTGTTTGGATGTTCGAATGTACCAGCTTATGACGAGAGAGAATAGTGGGAAAAGGTTATGAGTGAAGGGAGGAAGAATTGAAGGAGAGCATGGGTGGAGTGGAATGAGTAGGACCACAAGCCAGAAGAAAAGTCGCGCGTGGGCAGAGCTGACCAACAGAGGCCAAACCCAGAAAAAGTAAGGCAGACAAAAAAAAAGCAAACTACAGTCGGAAAGAATCACAGCACTTAAAGAAGAAGTAAACAGGTTTTTGGTACAAACAGTGATGCATATAATTCTTAGTTATAAGGTAGATGGACCCATCTATGCAATATTTCAAGTTTGAAGTCATTAATAGTTTGATAAGTAACATTATTTCGAAAAAAAATTCTGGAAAGTTGATACCTAAAAATAGTCAAAATAATAATAATGTAATTATTGATATAATAAATTGATAATATAATTTTGAGAATATAAATTATAAGTGACTACAGTATCACACGAAAAACACCGTAGAAAAGAACAACGTTATTTATTAAATATATTTAAGAAGTCTTTTATCTAAATAACTAGATTTTTTGTTACAAATTTCAACTCATTTTATCCATAATGAACAACCGATATTAATAGGATAGTCTTGTTATTTCTTATAAAAAGGAATGTTATTTTATACGCTGTCGAAATGTGTTCGTCGTATAATAAACTATCCTGATCTCTGATATATTCTTGCAAGAAAACAATTTTCAAGATTGCAGCTTCTACGTGTTGTGTACGTCTAAATCCCATTAATATATATAGAATGAATCTTATCAATTATAATAACGATTATTTTTATATAGAGAAGGTTCTCAAGTAACTATATTGAATATTAAGGTGTTTAAACAATTTAGTGTTTTTGCAAGCACATAGGTTATGAAATTCTTTTTTGGAGAGCTCCCTCACCAAAATAACTATCTCTGTGCCTTCTCAAAAAGGCTGTTTTCCATGGTGTCATAATTGTAATACAAGATTCCTTAATCCCTTTTGTTAATGCTGAAGTAGAGTTATGGAGCATGCTTTTATTTCTGTTTTGTTTAATGAAACGATTAAGCAAATGACGAAAACATGGTCAAAATTATAGTTTTTTATTATAGCCGAAGTGCTTGTATTATTGTGATATTGTGTGTTTTATTATATTGGTATTTTCTCTTTTTTATTTTTCTTTTTTTTAATAGTATTCATTTATTTATTTTATTTAGTAATTTGTATTGTTTTTATATTTTGTTTTTTTTTTTTTTTTAAATGTGTATTTTAGGGTATGTTTTTTTTTAATGTAGCATTGATGTAATTTTCGCTTAAAGTAAGAGAATTTTATCGTCATATAGTTTGTGTTAGGTTAATAGTGTTTTAACTTGTGCTCGTTATAGCAAGGATCCTAGATGTATGGAGTGTGGGAATTCTCGGAATCACTCAAAACCTGTTACAGTTTTGTTTGAGAGATCTTCTTCTCTAATAATGCAATCATTATTCTTTCGGCCGTTTTTAAATAGTTATGTATAAGAAGCATGTAATTTTGATACTAATTATTCATTAAGAAAATGAATTCCGGAATACTTATATGATGCCACGAGTACTCAAGTATCTATTGTATATAAATTGCCAGGAAATGTCAAGTGAGCAGGCTGCTGTGTGTCAGCGTGATCAAGATGCTATAACCGTGAAAGTCGTGGAGTTGCTTGTAGAGAAAAGAAACGTTTATGTTTACTTATATAAATTATTTAAAATAAATTCTTTTAAAAAAAAATTGCTTTGGAAATTTACATAAAAAAAAGTCTTTGATATTTAAATGCACCTCCGCTTATTATTTTAATATCTTATTTACGATCTATTTTACGATATATTTCATAAAATAACCTTAAAAAAATTTGTTTTTATTTAAAATACTAATTTGTCATGCTCTAATATTTAAAGTTCAAATTAATAAAACTGGACACTTGTCAATGCTTACGTGTGTTGGTGAATATAGTTTATATTCTGTTTATTAATTTAAAGAAAATAGTGTTAAACCAAAGTGGCAGAGTAAAATTTATTTTTTAAAAATTTATTAAAATATTTGCTGTTAGAAATATGAATATTATTAGTTTCGTGAATGTAGGCTACTTTATACACAGGCTTAGAAAGTTCAAAATTAGGCTATCATGAAAGCAAAGTTTACCATATATTAAGTTACCGTAAAATTAGCTATCCCATTGATAAAATTTTTTTCTTGTTTATGCCACTCGCGCGCGCGATTTTTCGCCTTTTTGCGACTCTGACGAGATTTTTTTATACGTGTATAAAATTCCCCTAACTTAAAGTTTTGTTTAATTTTTTATAATATTTTACATTAATATTTACAAATTTTAATATATTTTATACAATTATTTATTTAGAATAGATTAAGTATTCATTTATTCGCAAAATATTGCTCTTATATTGAGAAATTAGTGTGTAAACGATGGGGTGACCAGTGCAATAAGAATGCTTATGAAAGTAGTGAAATTATGGTGGAAATGATTTAAATGATGTAAATTTTATATTTTAATTTTAAAATATAGGCTTTGTTTATAAGAATGCCTTTAAAAAAGTAAACATATTTATCTCAGTTGGTGTGGAATGTGGGAAATCTATGGTATATACTGCAAGCATATTTTAGGCCACTGTATCTACGTTTACTCAATGTTTACCATATTTTTGGTTTACTCTAGTGCTAAGCTCTTCACGATAAATGCGAAACGGCTAAACACCCATCTGAACCGAACGAAGCACAC
>JABUQX010077941.1:0-27500 GCA_015478945.1 Trachelipus rathkii
AAGAGGAATCCAACTTGGCTGCTGCAACCCCATTAGGGGATACAGCATCTAATATCGAAGAGTCTATTCAAAAGCTCCAACTAACAATGCCTCGCCTTTCAGGCGCGGCCAGAAGATGATATAGGTGGCTGGTGAAGAACGGGCACGATCCTTCAGAGGCCCGCAAACTGGCTCTCGTGCCTATTGGCCCCCCGCCTGCGGAAAAAAACGAGCGCGCCTTAGTGACTCTACGCCAGGGGGGGTGCAAAGAAACCTAGGACTGGAGGCAGCTGATGGGAGCGCAAGCGCCCACGCTTTCCCTCAAAATTTCTACCTTAAATACAATCTAAGAATAGAATATTCCTCTAAAGACTTATCCACGAAGAATATCCCTAACCAATGAAAACAACTTAAGCCTACAAGAAGAATCCTATGCAGGATCGGTGGAACTAGTTGGCAGGCGAGACACACCAGCCAAATGTTTCATCGGCTTCTATCCTTAAATCCAAGAGCGTGGGTGCATTTGTTCAACTGCAATGGATGAAAGGACGACAGCAGGAGGGGCTGAAACTCGTTGTTGACAGCTTGAAACCTTGAGGGGCAGATCTAAGGCAGTGGAGGGGGTTGAAATCCCCGACTCCATAGTACTCTCTGACTGCCGTCTCCTCCAGAATAGTGCATAGGGATTGGGGAGACGATAAGAAGGTCTAAACCTTTTGTAAAGGCACAGGAAACTCTTGGCCTTAAACCCTGTATAGTGGGGGTTCCTGAAAGGGAAGAGGGGCTATTCTGTGCACCTCGTCCTTTCTCTTGACCAACACTCTGAAGAAGAAACTCAAGTAAGAGCCCAAAACATCTGCTCAGCTATAATAATTTCTGGTAACTTGTTGGTAACTCTAAGTGATAGAGGAGCGGAAACCGCATGGGTATGCAGTCGGCTCTTGACTCTGGCGAAACGGGCTACCTGTGGGTACACTCAGCACTTATCAGGGGCATACCTTGGCTCTTAAAGGAAAAGTAACACCCTCTGGTTTACAGCCAAAGAAGAAAAATCAAACTGCAGAGAGTTGGGAAAAGAAGGCCAAACAAAATCGCCTTTGGCAAGGGGATCAGTCAGAACCTCCAAATCCAAATTCTCATAATTTATAACAAGACAACTTGAGCCTGCCTTCAAATTAACTTTGCACCACGCAAAGGCAGCAACTGATGCTCTCGTCCGGACCTTTGTATGCGAGAGGCTGCAAATAGCCCTCATACAGGAGCCATGGGTGAGGAGAAGCTAGAATAAAAAGAAAGGACCATCATGGCCCGGAAACTCGTCTACTATCGGTGCAGGAATGGCCTCGGGGCGGCTGTGGTCATCGGTGGTGGGGTTTATGCCCTGTGGATTCTAGAGGCCGCCGCAAGGGACCTAATGGCCGCCGTGGTCGAGGTGTCAACCTCGATGGGTGTGCAAGAGGTAGTAATTTCCTCGGCATACTTTTGCGGGGACTCGAATGAAGCACCTCCGGAAGAAATTCACAGGCTTGCGCAATACTGTCAGCGGACCTGCAGGGGACTGATTTTGGGATGTGATGCAAATGCCCATCACACCCTGTGGGGCAGCAAGGACATCAACAACAGAGGTGAGTGTATTTTAGAATTCTTAACTCAATATGGTATTGATGTGGGGAGCCAGTGAAGTTAACCCACCGCCAACACAGCGACCGGACAAGAGGTCTTAGACCTAACCTTAATAAATGCCACTTATGGTATACAGAATCTCGAACTGGTATGTGTCTGATGAAGTATCTCATTCGGACCATAGACACATCAGGTTCGAAATCATAGCTTTAGAGAAAGTAGAGGAGGAGCGGAGAATACCTAAGCTAACAAACTGGAACTTGTATAAAGAGCTCCTTAAACAGCGCGTGGAGGATATGGGGGGAATGTTTGATGTGCAGGACCTAGATGTATCCACTACCCAACTGCAATCAATTATACAAATTAATATGAAAATAGTTGTCCTCTGAAAAAAAGAGGGATAACTAGAGGCGTCCCCTGGTGGGAAAATCAAGAGCTAACCACTCTAAGATCTAAAACCAGGAAACTTCTTCAATAAAGCCTAAGCGGGGATAAAAAATTGGGAGTCATACAAAATGCCCTAAACCGCTAAAACAGGGAACTTAGGAAAATCCAAAAGAAGATCATGGAGAACTCTATGTGATAAGCAATTGAGAGCCAATCTGAAACTGCACGTCTACATAAAGTGCTCTCAAATGACCAATCTAATAGGCCGAGCCTTCTCTTAAAGAAAGACGGCAGTTATACAAAGGACCACAGGGAAATCTTAGTGGAACTTATAAACACTCACTCCGCACAATGTAATAGTTGACGACGGGGAGGAAGTAGATATATGGATGATAGGAGAACCTAATAGGAATGGATCTGGAAAGTCTGTCTGGAAGAGTCTTCTTCCCTGATAGGGTAGAATGGGCAATAAATTCCTTCGGCCCATATAAATCTCCTGGAGGGTATAGCATATTCCCAGCCTTGCTTTTAACAGGGAATGGAGAAGTCTGCTTCCCGCTGCTGGGAGAGTGTTTAGGGCAAGTCTATGCCCTGGGATAGCATTCCCCAGCTTTGGAGGAAAGTAAGGGTTGGTTTTTTATCCCCAAGAACGGGGAAGACTGGTGCCACGTCTGACACCCAGACAATCGACCTATAAGTTCTTACATATTTCTTTTGAAAAACAATGGAAAAAAATGAAAGACTACCACATAAGGGTGGAAAATTCGATAGAAAAGAAAAATCCATCCTAATCAATGTGCCTACCAGTCCGGTAGATCAACAGTTGGCGCACTAGATAGCTTTGTTATCCAAGATAGAAGGAGCGCTAGATCACAAAGAGGTGGCCGGTTTGTGCTTTCCTGGATGTGCAGGGTGCTTTTGATAGCACCATGCATGTGACCATGGAGGATGCCGCCGCCTCCAAGGGCGTCGGACCCTCAACGATTGCTTGGATAAAAGCAATGTTGGGGACAAGACGTATTACGGCTGAACTGGGAGGGGAGATGATCACTGTGACATCTGGGAGGGGATGCCCCAAGGAGGGGTACTTTCACCCCTTTTATGGACCATGGTGGTTGGTAGTCTCTTCCCCAAACTCAGTGAATTCGGATTCGAGGTGCAAGGATACGCGGATGACCTTGTAATTATTATTAGAGGCAAACACATAGAGGTCTTAATGGAACTTATGCAACATGCCCTCAATATATCCTACAATTGGTGTTTGAAAAGGGAACTAAACATCAATCCAAGCAAAACAGTAATAGTGCCCTTCACCAGGAAAAGGAAGCTAAGATACACGGCTTCTAAGATTGTTGATGTCACTATTAACCTTCCACTGAAGTCAAATATCTGGGAGTAATCCTAGATCAAAAACTAACGTGAAATCCACATCTTAAAAGGGTAGTGGACAAAGGTACGATGGCCCTATGGACATGCCGAAAGATGCTTGGCAAAACATGGGGACTGAAACCTAAAATGACCAATTGGTTATACATAACTGTAGTCAGACCTATAATCACCTATGCCTCACTTGTTTGGTGGCCGAAGGTTGAACAAAGGACTGCCCAAAGATTGCAAAGGCTTGCATGCCTAGCGATCACAGGGGCAATGCATACATGCCCTACTGCAGCCATGGAGGCACTGATAGGCCTCCTTCCTCTATATTTGCACATCAGAAGGGAGGCATGGTCATGTGCAACCAGACTGGCCATTCTTTGGTCCAATTAAACTAAGAACTGGAACTCGACCCTTCGAATTGTTTGGAAGAGTACCAGAGTTGTAATGGGATTGGAGTCTCCGGCCTAATGCCAAAAACAAAAAAAGCTTTGGAAAGAAGTATAAAATCCTCTTACAAATCGTTCAAACTTTGGGCCAATAAGATGGAGGTCCTAGAACTTAATCAAAGGACCTATTATGTGTACACATGATGGATCGCGTGATAGATGGTGGGACTGGCGCTGGACTGGTCGGACCCAATTGCCGGCGCAGTATAGCCCTGGGTGCTTTTCCAACCATCTTTCAAGCGGAGATTTACTCTATATGGCTTGGTGCCAATAAACATATAAAAAGGGATGCGAGGGGCAAAGATCTCTGGGCAACTGATAGTCAGGCGGCTATCGGGGCTCTGAACTCCTGCATGTATGATCTAAACTGGTTTGGGAATGTCAACGTACCCTACAGCAACTGGCTCAACACAACAGAGTTAATCTGATGTGGGTGCAACGGGGCACAAGGTTGTAGCAAGGCAAAATTGGAAGGAGGCTGATCGCCGTCGCTAAGGAAGAGCCAGAAACCGCCTAAACTGTGGTCCGGATACCCTCTGTGGAACTTTCCTAAGGCCCACATTTAAAAGATCCCCTGCAAACAATGCGGAACACAAAGCTTGACCATTACTGGGACAAGCATCCCTGGTCTCAGACAGCTAAGATCTGATTGGATCTTTCTGCTGAGAAAGGGCACAAAGAAGTGCTTAGCTCTGAGTAGATCTGAATCTTCGAAATTCTGGACTGGAATTATGACTGGACATGGGCCAGTCAGATATCACCTCAAGAAAATGGGAAAAGTTGAATGTGATTCATGCCGATACTGCCGTGAAGCAGTAGAAACGGCAGAACACATTCTATGTAATTGCGAAGCTTTAAGCTGGCAAAAGATATTGGTATTAGCAGAGGATGTACGAAGCCCTTACGAATCAAAACTTCTCTCCTGGAAGGTCCAGAAATTCCTGCGAATCAGGGACATGAAAACCAGGAGTTTTAATAGACAAGGGCGTGTTACAAAAGATCCAAGTGGGTCACAGTGACAAGGGGCCTCAATAGAGACCACCACCCTAACAATCTAATCTAAGTCTTGAGTGTGCTAGGGTCTTACATGAGGGTATGTTGTTACCTGTTTTATTGTAAAGTAGTGAGATTATGGTTTTGGAATAAGAAGTATAGATCTAAAGTTCAATGTGTTCAGATGGAAATCTTAGGGGTGTGCTATGTGTGAGAAGAATTGAATAAATGAGGAGAATGAACGTATTAGAGAGTTGTGTGGTGTGAAGAAAGGGGTAAATTAGAGAATAAAATGAAAGTAATGTTGAGATGGTTTGGTCATGTGGAAAGGATGAAAATGATAGTCGGTTGGTAAGCGGATGTATAGTGGCGAGTGTGGGTTGGAATCGACCGGCTGGGAAGACCGAAGAAGAAAAGTGGATGGTTCGGTGAACGAATTTCTGAAGGAGAGAAATGTGAAGTTTGGCAGAAAGGAGAGAATAAAGGTGCAGATAGGAGAGAAGGCGTGGGTTTTTGTAATGGGGGCATGGTTGTGGCCCACCTGGGCCAAGGGGATGAAACCCTTACATTGACGATTTACCTTAGTGAGGGTCCGTCGCGGATCCCCATGAAGCTCTAAGGGTGGATTTTCTGTCTGTTGACGGAGTTCTCACTAATTAAATGGTACAAGAGGGGGCGGTAAGGCTGGGCTTTCTTTTCGACATTTGTCAATATTCCTCCTACTGCTGCTTTTCTTTTGCGATGCTTGTAGCGCACCTTACTCCCAAATCTTGGGAAAAAAAAGGTAGAATAAAGAAAGAAAGAAAGATATATATATATATATTAATATATATATATATATATCTATATATATATTATATACTATATATATTATATATATATATATATATAATATTATATATATATATATATATATATATATAATATATATATATATATATATATATATAAATATATATATATATATATATATATATATTTCAAGTTTTTTAGCACAATCTATTATATAATTGTTACCAGGGTGCAAGAACGTGACCCAACTCAAATGCGCACGCCCACTAACCTCTTTCTCAACCTCCACCTTAATGAAAAGAGTATTTTAACAATGGATTATATACTTTTTTGCACTAGTATTGAAATTCACATATAGAAAGGTTGTGCTTAAGAAACATCAATTTTTTCTGCCTTTTCTTGCTTGAGAGTCTGTTTCTCTATTCATCATATATTAGCCCAGCATTGCTAAATACATCTCATCAATTTGGAACACTAATTGGAGGACAGGCCAAAGTATTTTCCTTGCAAGTTTCTTAAGGTGGTAAACATTTTGCTTAAGCTTTCCAACCAACTGATAGGATCTCAATTTGTATGTATTCGTTTATTCTTGGGATAGTTTTTCAATCAATTTTGCACAACATCTTTTGTTTAAGTGTGTGTGTTTCTTCATCACTACCTCGGACTGTAGAAATTCTTCTAGTGAATCTGTTATTGCTTTACTTGTAGAAGAAGTTGGTTCTGTAGATTTCGTTTTTTTCCTTTAAATGGGTGGCGAATTAATAGGCTGTTCGGATTGAAGTTTTTCACTGCAACACAAGTGACGATTTAACTTTGTTTTTAATATTGTGTTACAAAAAAAACCTTGCCTTTTATAAGGGGATCTAAGTAAGTTGCAATAGTATGAAGGTCATTAATTTCCACTAAATACAATTAAACTAATTTCCAATTAATTACAGCGTTTTTCTAGCTCTTGTTTTATTACATCTTTCTTTCTTTTTAACCCGTCATCATTTTCATTTGAATATGGTTCAAAATGTTTTTCCTTAGCGTTGAGATTAATGGTTATTACATCGGAGACAAGAAGCTGTAGAGGCGCTGATTTTTTTTGGCACCCCTAAATCTCAATGTGACTCGTTGACTCAAATTATTATGAACTTCATGCTGTGAGATCATGAGTCATCATTACAGAGTTGAATTCGAGTTGCCAGCCTTCTCAATTTAAAAGTTTGCGTTCTGATTTCATCTAAATATTTTTTATTATAAAATTATTTATCAAATCTCGACAATAAATATCCGCGAAACATCCGCTGGGCAAAGCGCGTATGCGGATCTTTAATAATGTTCGGATGCGATGCAGATGTTACTGCATCACTAATATATATTATATATATAATATATATATATTATATATATATATATATATATATATATATATATATATATATATATATATATATATATATATTATAATATATATATATATATATATATATATATGTATATCTGCATCACTAATATATATATATATATATAGTTATAGAAATACCAGTTTCTTTTTTCCACGGTATTGAGATTGAGGTTGAACTCTTAATAGAAATATTCTCTACATTATGCGATAAATGTTTTGATAATGAAGAAGCTGCTTTATTAGTAGAGTCATTGATGAAGACAAGAGGATTTTCCATAAATATGGCTTTCTTAGATCGCGTGCAAAAGGATGGTAAGTATTTGTTTTGCTCTTTTTCTAATATAAAAGAATTTCGCTATGAAAATTATTATTATTGATGTACCCGAGTCTATTGCCTTCCGGACTCGAGGACTTTAGCTCCAATTTAGGGAGCAAGAGTCCATGTCTAAGTATAACAATAATAGGGAATAGTTTAGATAGTAAATAAAAAAAAATCTATTTATTTTAAAAAATTAATCAACGTTTTGTAATCTCATGAATCTTCGCTGCTACTTGTTTTTATTTTAATAAAAAATTGCAAGATTTACGATATATTTATAATGTATCGATTATTTCTTTGTTTTGTTTTCCTTATTATTTCTTACGTTCGATAAAATAAGTAACGGTTAATGAATGAGTTTTTGTTAGTAGATCAGATTTTTATAGTATATTTATATATATAATAGTATATTATATATATATATATATAATATATATATATATATAATATATAATATATATATATATATATATATATATATATATATATATATATATATATATATTTAATATATATATATTAATATCATCACCACCTTCTTTTCCCAAAGACTGGGGGTAAAGTGCATAACATACACCGGAACAGAAAAGTAATAGAAGAAAATGACGCAGTCCGAAAGAAAAACTCAGCCTTAACGTCCCTTTTAATACCCTTTTTTAGTGAAACTCGTTCCAAGTCAAGAAAAATCCACCCTAGATGCTTCACGGGACGCGAACGAAATCCTCAATTATGGCATCTCTGCAATGTAGGTTCACACCAATACCCCCTCCAAAACTACGCATTCACTCCTATTATGCACCTTTCTTTCTCGCCTCTGCCAAACTCGGCATTCCTCATCGTCAAGTATTCTTTAACTGACTCAATCGACTTTTTTCTTCTCCCAACACACCACTATGCATCCGCTTAACTAACCACTATCATCCCATCTGTTTCCCATGATCAAACCATCTCGAACGTACTTTCATTTTTCTCTCATTTACCCCATTCTTCACAACCAACAACTCCCTAATACTCATTCCTCATTTTAGCAATTCTTCTCGCACCTAACATCGGCCCTATATATATATATATATATATATATAATATATATATATTATATATATTATATATATTATAATATATATATATATATATATATACCGTATATTATATAGAAAATATATATATATATATATATATATATTATATATATAATATATATATATATATATATATATATATAATATATATATATATATATATATACATATATATATATATATATATATATATATATATATATATATATATATATATATATATATATATATATATATATATATTATATATTAAAATATATATATATATAATATATATTTATTATAATATATATATTATTATAATATTATATATACATAGTATCACAGCCAAGATCCTCGTCAAACCAAGATTGGGATCTTCAAAATTCTCTCGCCCCTCCCACCCCCACAAGAAAATGTGGCGTTACCGCGACAGCGCATATGCGCCGCCGCCGCTTCCGGAAAAATCCGAGATCATTCCCAGGACTCTCCACCACTCAACTACTTTATTTCTCCTTCTACTCATTATAAGGCCTACTTTCCCGACTTATGCCGCAGCCTTACTACAAAAAGACGGTGACACAGAAGCAAACCCTGGACTTGTAATCTATAAATGTCCAATATGCAAGAAGATAGTAAGAAGAAACTCCATAAATTGCAATAGATGCAAACAATGGATGCAAACAATGGATTCACAAATCCTGATCTCCTTTCACCACGCTACCACACCTTCAAAACACAATTGGATCTGCCAAGTCTGCACTCAACATCACAATTACCCCCACAACATAAATATATTACAATTCAACACAAACGGACTACACAACAAAACCAAAGAAATAGAAGTCTTCTTAAAACAATACAACATACACATACACATAGCCATGATACAAGAAGCCTACCTACCCGATAACTATCCAGAACCAAAATTCCAGGGCTATGATGCCATCTTCACATCCCCAAACCCCCCAAAATCACACACTACTAACCCTTATACACAACTCACTATCATACATAAACAATACCTCACAAACTACAACGACATTAAACGACACCACCACCAAAATACATTCCTTCACAACAATGATAAATAAAAAACCACACAGTCTAATAAACCTCTACCTTCCCCCACCACACCTCACCACAATGCCCCAGAAATTACAGACCAAACCTCACCGAAATCTCCCACCTCCTAAACCTCATAATGGGAGGCGACTTCAACGCCCAAGAAGCAAACCAAAGAGGAACACATAGAAAACCTCAAAAACCTAAACATCCTAAACAACACAAACAGCCACACTAGAAACCCACCCCAAACCAACCAAACAAGCACATCACCAGACATAACACTATGCTCACCAAATCTACACACAAAACTCTACTGATCAGCACAAACCAATCTAAACTTAGACCACCTCCCTATCATCATAAAATACCAAAATGTCAACAAACCAAACTACCCACTCAGAAAAACATACACATTTAAAAAAAAAAGCAAACTGGATACAATTACCAACTATATAGAAAACAGCATACACCCCTTAAATATCACATACACACCGACACTCAACAAAGCCATACAAAACTTCACTTCTCTAATCCAAAAAAGCAGCTAACAAATCCATACCTAGAGGATACATCAAAAAATACAACCCAACCCTATCACCGGAAATAGAACAACTAATCAAACAACGCAACTCACTCAGAAATATAATACCCACATCACTCAAAACGACAACACAGATTAGCGCCCTAAACAGCCTTATCTTGAGCTAATTCCTGTTTGGTGGAACGACTTTCAAAATTAAAGGAGTAATGAAGGGTGGAGTCTTTGGCATGGTAGTGGATAGGTAAGTGATGAAGTAATAGAGAAGTCATCAATAAAACTTATGAAGAGTTGAAGATAAGACACAATAGACTTTGCACTATTCAGGAATGAAACATAAGTTGCACGAGTTTCCATAGTTTGAAGACAATAGTAATTCTTTAAATGCTGAAGTGAGCGTCCCTGTGGCCAATAACACGAGAACAAGTAGAGTTAAGCCAAGGTTTTTCAGAGATTTAGTTTAAAGGAAACTATGGAATGTACTCCTTCATCCCAAAGAGAATCACCTCGGTTATGCGTTTTGCGCAGTCCGAGAGACTCTTTCACTGTAGTCATTCTATATAGATATATATATATATTATATATATATATATATACTATATTATATATATATACTATATATATATAAATTATATATAATATATACATATATATATAATATATACTAGTATAAATATATTATATATTATATATATACGTATATATATATATATATATATATTATATATATATATATATATATATATATATATAATAATATATATATAATATATATATATAATATATATAATACTATAATAATCATATCATATTTCTTTCTTTCATTCTTTCTGTCACCTTCCTCTTTGCCCCAAGATTGGGGTAAGGTCGGTGTACAAGCGATCGGGAAAAGAAAAAGCAAGTAGAAGAACAATGACAAACGTCAGAAAAGAGAAGCCCCAGCCTACCGCCCCGCTCTGACCATTAATTAGCAGAGAGCTCGCCAACAACAGAAAATCCCACCTAGCAGCATCATGGACGCGACCGACCCTACACGATCGTAAATCGTCAATGTATAGGCGTTCACCCCTGCCCAGGTGGGCCACAAACCATGCCCCCATACAAAAAACCGCCATTCTCTCCTCCTATTATGCACCTTTTATTCTCGCCTCTGCCAAAACTCACATTTCTCTCCTTCAGACATTCGTTCCCACCCGACTCAATCCACGTTCCTCTTCGTCTCCCAGCCTCGGGTTCCCAACACACTCATCCACTATTACATCCGCTAACCAACCGACTATCACCTCATCCTTCCACATGACCAAACCATCTCAACATACTTTTCATTTATTCTCTTCATTTACCCCTCTTCTTCACACCAACACCACTCTCAATACGCTTCATTCCTCTCTTTAATCAATTCTTCTCACACCCTAGCAACACCCCTAAGATCTGTCCACTGAACACATTTGAACTTAGGATCTATACTCTTCATTCCAGGACGCATAGGTCTCACTACCTACAATAACACAGGTAAACAACATACCCCCTCATGTAAGACCCTTAGCACACTCAAGACTTAGTCGCCTTTGCATTCACCAACGATTAATTGCAACCAGCCACCTTCCCTGCCATTCACAACTTTTCCTACTACACTCTGGCGATCGTTCCGTCCCTTCTCATCAACATAGACCCTAAATATTGTAAACTCAGACACTTGTTTCTAAGCTGCTCACCATCTAACAAACTTCACACTGAGGACCTGTCCTCACTCACAAACCATAACCTTACTCTTATCCACGTTTACTCTCCCAGGCCCCTCCTTTTACACACCCTGCCAAAGCTCTCTACCAATCCTCTCAAACTCTCTTCAGATGTGCCACACAGGAACAAATGTCATCCGCATATAATAGGTAGGGCAACCCCCCCCGCGCCGCCCCCCCCACCAGTCCAACACCCAACACCCACACCCCCACCGTCCCCCCCCCACTCACGCCTCCACTCATTCCCTTCTCCACCATTCTAACACCAGTTACACTGCCCCACTCCCCCACCGCAATTCTTTTCATAACCCCCATCCATTATACAATTGAATAACAAGGAGAACATAACACCAAACCCGTCTTACTTCCGCTATTAATACCTAAACCAATCACCATTGACACCATTTATCTTACACACGCTTCCTATCGTCATACATAACTTTTGATTCCATTCAGAAAGCCTACCACCAACACCACCACTATATGACTAACACCTGCCATAAAGCTTCCCTATTAACTCTCTCATACGCCCTGTTGCAAATTCATAAAACCTAATACAATTTTATCTTCTTCTCCCTCATTTTCTCAATCACTTTTTTCAAATGTAAAGATTTTGACCACACATCCTCTACCACTCCTAAACGCACCTTGGTTCTTTCACCAATCAGTCCTTCAGCACTCGAACGCACTCTTTCGACCAAAATACATTAAGATATATATAGTATATATATAGATTTATATAATATATATATATATACTATATATATATATAATATATATATATATATATATTATATTATATATATATATATATATATATATATATATAAGTTAAGGACTGTCCGGGGTGGGGTGAAGTTTGTTATGTATATGTTAGAGTATTTTGATGCTGAGTGTCGATTTTTTTTTCCTCTAAGTGGAAGGGCGGTCGTAATGTTTGATTAAATAGACCCCCTGCATCAAACGTTGCAACCACGCACCTGCACCGGTAAAGGAAAACAATTGCCACCAGCCATCTATAGACTATTCTACATATCACAACCCACATTTCTCCCTCCCCTTACAGCCCCCCCCCCATTATTTAAAATACATTCATACCCAGTTAACCCTAAGAACTATTTCCTCACATTCAAATAAACACCGAATCTCCAAACACGTCCCACACAAACAAATCTTGGACCTCCAAAACACGAGTAATTCTTCACGTCTCCACTTGGCCACTACCTCTCCCTCAGGAATACACAATTTAAAATTCATAATGGCTTCCGTCTCCCCGCTGTCGAAGAATGGTCCCTCCCATGCAACGGGCGGACACTACAAATTTTATTTAGATTATATGATTTAGTGAACATTAGACACAACTTCAAAACACTAGCTTTAATAGATCTCTGGGCCTGACCTACAATGGTGGCGGGAAATCTCTGAGAAAATTTTTTTCACCCCCCCCCTGCTTTTTTCCTTTTTTTTTTCGTTTAAGGGGGGGGGGGAAAAACAAAAACAAACAAACAGTTATATATATATATATAATATTATATAGATTATATATAATAATAATAATATATATATATATATATATAACTATATATATATATAATAATATAGTGATATATATTTATGATATATATAATATATACTATATATATAAATATATATATGTTCTCCTACTAACAAATCTTTCTGGCCTCTATCCGCCAAAAACATCTCAACAACTTCTGTAAACTGTCTTTCCTCCTCCCTCCTCTTATTCGCTCTGATGTTCTGTTGCTAATTCTTCAACTGAAAAGGCTAAATCTCTTCGGCCTCCTATTTCCTTCTACTCAACCCTGGATGATTCTGGCATGTCCTCTTCCTCCTCCTTCTTCTCAGTCCTATGCTTTTGCCTGTCATTACATTTGATCAGGTGCATAGCTCCTGAAATTATGAACGTTAGGAAGGCGGGTGGGCCCGAATGGCGTTCCTCCCCGAGTTTGAGGAGTGTACTTCCTTGCTGACCCGCCCCTCGTCAACTTGTCTCTAATGACTCAATACTAACACTGTCCCTCCAGTTGGAAGCACGCACATGTCCAACCTATATCGAAAGAAAGGAAGCCGCTCTGCATGCTTTCTAGAAACGTATCGCCCTAATAGCCCTCACTTGTATTTCTATCTAAGGCCTTTTGAAACTCTTCTCAACATCTTCATTTCTTAAGATCGTCTGGAATCTCATTTACTTCTATCCGATCGCCAGTACAGACTTTCGGCGCTCGAGGTCTACTGCGATATACTTTCCTATCTACTGATTTATGGTTTTAAGCCCTTAGGAACTACGGGGAGACTTGCTTGTGGCGCCTTGACATATCCAATGCATTTGGCCCGGGTATGCACGCGTCACTGCTCTCCAAAGCTCCCCCCTTTGGGTTCCTCCTTCTCTTTGCTTTACTTATGTCTAGTTTTCTTTCAAATCCCTTCAATATCTGCTGTTGTTGGATGGGCACTTCTTCCTTTTCTGTTAATAGGTGGTGTTCCTCAGGGTCTGTCTTATCTCTCACTTTATTCTTACTTTTCATAATGATCTTCTCACCTGCACATCTAACTCTAATCCACTCATATGGTCGATAGACTCGACCCTTTATTCATTCAACTCATGTCAATTCTACTCCCCCTTTACTTCTAGAATTGCCCTCGTCTTAATTCTTTCCGATTCTATTCTCGCTGATCTGGATCGAATTTCCGGGTGGGGTCGTCTCAACCTTGTGAAATTCAATTCTTTTTAAAAACCCAACTTCTACCAATCTCCCTGCACTAAGAACAACATTCTGAAATTTCCTATACTCTTTCACGCTCTCTCGTCTCACCTGTTGACAATATAAATCCTTGGCCTCTACATAAACAAAAAAATGTCTTGGAAACCTCACATCACAAGAAACTGGGAGTTCTGGCCTCAAAGAAACTCGGAATTCTGTTTAGACTGCGAGACATTTTTTTCCTCTTCTCAGTTACTCCAACTATACAAGGACCTCATCCCGCCCTATTATGGATTACTCTCTCATATTTGGATGGCTTTGCGTTTCACCCGGCTTTGGAAAAGGGGTCGAGTTAAAGGCGCAAAAGGCTTATAAACTGTTCTGTACTTCCAGTTCACTTGACCCTCTAATTTTGCGTCTATCTTTGTTGGTGCTTTATCTCTTTTTCTAAAGGTACCGCAGCGGCACTTGCTCGAGGGAACTTATCACTCGCGGTACCAACCACCTTTACAATGCTATCTAGCACAATTAGTGCTGTGGACAGCGCATGAATTTTGGTTGACATTAGTAACTCAGGCTAGTTTACTGACGTGCTTCCTTCTTTCCTCCACCCTGTTCTGTGGAATTTTCTTCCATCATCATGCTTCCTGCTGAATTTAATCTCCTCACCTTAAAGTCTGCGTCTGTGCTCATCTGCGTATATTTACTGTTAGTTGGTGAACTTTTGAGGCATACAACACCCGACAATTTGAATTGGACTTCTGCCCGTGAGATGGTCGTGACAACGTGTAATATATATATATAATATTATATATATTATATATATAGATATATATATATTAAATATATATATATATATATATATATATAAATACTATAGTATATAATATATAATATATATCAAATATATATATAATCTATATATATATTTACTATATATTTATTTTTAACATGATACCACCACTCACGGCAATGCCCTTTTCAAAAAGGAGGGGCAAAAAAAAATAAATAAATAAATAAATAAAAAAAAACAAAATTACATAAAGAAAAAGAAAAATTAAAAATAAATGGAAATAAAATACCCTGCCAACAATGAGTTCAATAAATAAAGACTCAAAGGTGTTATCAATAATGTGGTTAAAACACGAAGAAGACCCAAGGAGTCCCACAAAAACAGCATTGGCTGGAAAGAAAGGACGAGGACGCGTACCAATAACGAGTGATCCTTGAGTCTCCAATATTCACAACAATTTTCATGAGGCACGAGAAACAAACACCCCTTGTGTCTACGAGGCGACGCAAGGGTGGAGAATGCGAGAGGTCAATTCTCCCGAGCACCACCGGTTTATGTAATACCTATAGAAAAGAGATAGGCACCCTACCTCACGACGCAGAGAAAGAGGTCCAAGGGAGTTATAGACGTATGGGGACAGTTAGTAAGCCTCTTAGCCTTTAGCTTCAAACTCTATCCAAAAGGAGGGTGGAGCCCCGCATCCACCCCAAATGTGGGAACAGTATTCCATGCAGGGCGAATAAAGACGCTTGTATATAACGGAGGTAATACTGAGCAGAAGAAAAAAATTCACGCCAATACCTAGAACAGAAATTCCCAGCCTTTTATGAGGCCATTGTTAGCAACGATGTGAGTGAGGTCTCCAAGACAATTCACGTATTTATGTTTAGTCCTTAGAAGTTAATGTGCTGTTGTACGGTACATAACATATTAGAGCCAATTCAAAAGGAAATAGGAGAAGTTGGGAGGCTATTTGTCAAGAGCGGACCTATAGCGGATATATATATACCGTATATATATATATATAGCTATATATATATATATAAATACTATATATAATATATATATATATAATATAATATATATACTATATATATATATATATATAATATATAATATATATATATATATATATATACCGGTATATAGTAAAGGTATAGCACAGGACTCCACATATTTCTGTATCAGTACAGGTTGAAAGAATTGTGAGTACTTGGTATCGGTATCGGACTAAAATTTCGGTATCGGTGGCACGCAATATATATATATATATATAAATATACATAATATTATAACTATATATAATATATATATATATATATATATAATATTATATATATCCATATATATATATATTTATATATACTATATATATAGATATATATAATATATATATAGATATATATTATATATATAATATATCATATATTTATATATATATATATAATATATATATAATTATAAAATATATATACTATATATATATATATATATATACTATATATAATCACTATATATATACGTATATATAATATAATAATAAAATATATACTATATTATATATATATATATTATATATATCATATAAATATAATATATATAATAATAATATCTAATATAATAATATATATATCATATAATAATATATATCAATATATAAATTAATATATAATATATAACGCGTATACCTATATATATATATATAATATTATATAAATATTATTATATATAAATATTATAATATAATATATTATATATATATATATATCATACTTATATATATAATGATATATATACTATATAACTAGCATATATATATATTAGGGGTACCGGAAACTAATTTTTCAGTTCCGGCCGAACCGCGAATTAGCCGAATCACAAAAAATTCCGGCCGAATTCCGGCCCGGAACCGGAAATTCTGTGACTTTCTTTAACTATATAAAAAATGTAAAAAAAAATATATATAACATTAAAATAAATCTTATTTAGTTACAACGCCACTTCATGAATATATGGAGAATCATTTGAAGAGAATATCTGAAGTCCTAAAATTTTAAAGTAAAAAGCAGAGTCTTGTATTTTCAGAAACAGGGGAAACACAAAAGAGGTAATAATCCAAAGCCCGTGAATAAGTACAGAGTTTTGAGGAGAGTTTTCTCCCCAAAAAAGATTTTCATATCAATGACAGCAAAAATCACAAAGAAAATAATGAATTTATATCGCAATGAGTAACGGGCTGAGTTCATAGTCACAATATAATTATATAGGATGTCATAGAAAAAAAAAAAAACTTATTGCCCATCTTCAACCAAAATATCTTATTCCTGGTAGAAAATATTTTGTAGAGAAAATTACCAACTTTCATACAGGAAAATTGAGATCAGCAGTATTCGAGAAGTAATCTAAGGCTGATCAGATATCATTACTACAATATATTAGAGAGCCTAATAATAATTTTCAAAAGACTCATTTATTTCTTAACTGCACTCTGGCTTACCAGCGAGTTTGAAAAAATGCACTGTGTACTCCATTGCAAGTAGTTCCCAGGTTCTCATTCGGAATTAAAAATCACTATGAGTTTTGAAATTACGATGAATAATTGGAAATCCTCCTACAATAATCCATTGGATCCTTGAGATCGAGCATATAACATGAAACTTGGAAATTGTTTAGCAGGATACACAAGCTTTTTGACTTGATTGCTAAGTTATTCAATTCATCTAAAGATCCTTAATGTTCTCACAAGAACAGTGTGATTAATTTAAGAAATGTAGAATATTCTGTACACCAGTTAATCATTCCAGTTTTTGGAGCTGAAATTAACTTAAAAGAATACAAGAGACAAATACATATCTTGCAAGCCCAACTTATGCCATTCAAGATGTTAATACAAGGTATATAGCACATATTTGATTCTAGAAAAATTAAATGTTTGAAAAGACCGCTTCAATTAATTATAGAAACAATCAATCATTTAGGCAACTACTCATCATCTATTCCAAATACTTCAAAAACATTCTAAGAGTCTTTCAAACCATTACTCATGCTTAGGGAAACTATAAGGACAAAATCAATTAACATCAATCTATTCTACATATTTAGCTCTCCAGCAATCTCTTTCAAACTCTGAGATGACAAAAGAGAATAAGAGAAGAGCTGAAAAAAGCATTTAGAGTTTAGAATTATGAATAAAAAAGAAGAGACAAGGATCAATAGCATATAAATCAAAAACAAGATATTTAAATACTGTAGTAGACCCAAGATACAAATTGACTTTATTTCTAATGAAATAAGAGAATGGAGTAGAAAATGTGCTTGAAGAAATATGCAAATAATTGAAGGAGAAATGTAATCATAGTAGCAGACAGAAGAAGGTTCAGCGATGAATACATTTCAGAAACGAGCATATCTACAAAAACTTAGATTTGCCAAGACATCAAAACATCAGGAGCATTAAGAAAAAAAAACTACTGCAAAGTTACTTAGTTTTTAAAGTTTGAAGAAATGAAAAGTGACAGCGAGTCAGTGTAAAAACGAAAAAAAGAAAAAATTGTTCATTAAAAGTGGAAATTCTAAAGAAATTTTAAATTTTTTTTACCAAAAAAATCAATTTCTAATTGCCGCAAGAAAGAATTCCTTAAATTGATAAACTGAACAAAGCACAATTCCCAAATATAGCAGTACTAGCCCAAACATTACTCTCCTTTCCATCCCTCCAATATTCAGAGAAATTTTTTTGCATATTCAAAGCAAATATATATATTGTGGAAACACGTTTAAAAAATATTGCCCCAATACTGATGAAACAGTTTTCTTTTACTTTATTCCACATTCAGCCAAAATTCAAAAGGCTTTAAGGAAAGTAATTCCGTTCCAGCCGGAATTTTCTTCAAAATTCCCGCCGAACCGGAACCGAAAAAAATGTCAAATTCCGGACGGAATTCCGGGATGCGGATATCCGTTACACCTCTAATATATATATATATATATAGATATATCTGTTTGTCGCGTAATTTTTCCGCTATTGTTTATTGGTTAAATTTCTCCCCATTAGATAAGTACTTCCACTCTATATGAGTCCCCCTTCTTCTTCCCTTACACTGTCCATATGGACTTCTGGTCGTCCTGTTTGGGTACTGGGTCCATCTTAACCTCCTTCCCGTGGATGAGGGTACAAGCTAAAAACCGGTACTTTCGCCTTGGACCGGCCGCCTATTTAGGGATCTAACTTGAGCTTAAACCACTAAGGATTGCTGACCTGCACTGCGGTGTATAATTCCGGCTTCGCTTTTGGATACCATAGGTTCATGGAGGACTGTGCATAGTGTTCCGGGGGGGGGAGCTGTCCCGAGGCCCACTTCCATTGCCCTCCCTAAGGATGGCTTTCGGGGCGTTTGTTGCCTCAGGACGCCTTTCTGCGGTGTACAAAGCACTCTCCCATATGATGAGTTCCCCTCACATCACTATTGTTATAATTGTCCTTATAGTCGCATTTATTTTATTTTGTTATTTCATTTTATTTGAAGAAAGTAAAGGTGATTAATTTATGAATACGCCCGAAATAAATATGCGTTTCAAAGAAAGGCGAAGTTGCATCTTTAGCAGGTCCCCTTCCTGGCATTTCCCTGGCTAGCTCCTAAAGCCAGGACAAAGTAAGGGCTAGTAGAGAAAATGTTCGTGTTCTCACCTTCTTTCCAAAACAAAATCACCTTATGCACCGATATCCTGCTTCATCATTTTCCTGCTGAGACTACTCATACCCTCTTACCCCTATGGCCTCAGCTCTCCCGTCGCAGAAGAATCGGCTTTTCCTCATCAGTTGACCCGACTACACGCTACCAAACGCCTCGACCTGATGACGGTTTCCGTTCTCGAACCCTCCACTAGATGCTCCCACTCATAAAAACCTACCTTTGTACTTTATATCTCGTTTGACAACTTCCACAACCCCTCACGTCCGTACCACACATCTTCAGCGAGCGTATATACTACGTCTAGTATTCAGGTAGACTCCTATGAAATTATTCTCTCCCCGTTCGTGCTACCCCTGCGACATCAAAATCAGTATATTAGTTCTCTGATCATATTTGGCCTACTTAACCGTTATCTCTACGCCGGACAATGTCCTTAAAACGTCCAAAAGAACACCAGTGATGCCCCAACGTCTCCGATGATCTTGACATCATTCCTCGAACATTTTGATAAGCATCATATTCCGGTCACAAATGTCTACCGGTTCCCTCCTCACAAAGAAACTCCCGCTGTGCCAACCCTCGCCTCCTTCTCAATTTTAGTGTACCATTTCCTCCGACCAAGGTGAAAATTGTTCAACTCCACTCAGTTCCGTTCATACATCCCCTTCCCGAGGAGGTGTTTTAAATGCCATAAATTTGGCCATCCCCCAAAAATATGCAATCTCCCCAGTTTAGTCTATCCGAGTGTCTTAACTCTCCACCACATCTTCGAAGAACCCGCCTTGCTGCCCGAATTGAAGGATCGCATCAGCTCATCGATGAACTTCCTTTTCTTTGAAAATGAATCTTGGAAGAGTGCACAATTACATAACCTCGAACAGCGCGAGGCCTTTCTCGTCAATCTAGGGAGAAGCTTTCACACCTACCCCTCTCCTTTGCTGCTTGCTGCTGTGACTAGGCCGTAATCTACCACCCAACTTTCATCGCTTTTGTGTGCCTGTACAAAAATTCCACCGCTCCCAGATCGGCATCCTAACTACTACCGGTATAAAACATTTCTGCTCTGCAATCGAACTTGTCCTCCCGCATTCTCCCCATACATGATCCGTTTAACCGCGTTCCATCAAAAAATCCTCAGTCCATACATCCATTTCGCCCTTATGGTGAGTTCTTCTGTAGTCATACCCCACCCAGGCACCCAGAGTTTGCATCTCTCCGTCAATTTCTTATCTTCCCACCTGCAATGGAAGCGTCCCCTGCTTTTACTACTCGATGATGACTCCCTTCTGACGAAATTTCTCGTAAAACGTCCGTCTCTAGTGTCCCGTTTGGAAACCGCTAGCACATTCTTTCCTAGTTTTGAAAACGCTCTCCTGACGCTCGCGTCTATTCCTGCAAAACACCTACCCATTTTTCACCATCGGGCAAGTATTCTTAAAACAATGGCTTCGGCCCCAACCGGCTGGTCTCCATTGTTTTGCCCAAAAGTGCCGTCGCTCGAAGCACCTTGTGTTTGACAAGCGATCCGTCTATCTCAGCTATCCCGATAGTTACCATGCCACTTACTGCAAACCTACCCTTCAGTTCCCTTATCTCAAGGCGATTCCGACACACACTTGATATCTCATGAATTAGCACGACTCTACAATCCTCTGAATTCCCAAACTTGTGATCCAGGTTCGACCCCTAGGACAGAATACGGTTGATTCACTGCCCTACCTCTGCTTCCACTCCACAGAGAGACCGAGTCCGTCCCTCGTCCCGGAGCGTTGTTTGGGCAAGTCGACCATCGGGGTACCTCTAAACCTTCTCTTGCCTTGCTCG
Organism: Trachelipus rathkii; assembly: GCA_015478945.1. Lineage (NCBI taxonomy): Eukaryota > Metazoa > Arthropoda > Malacostraca > Isopoda > Trachelipodidae > Trachelipus > Trachelipus rathkii. The sequence continues at coordinate 21,747 of JABUQX010077941.1, forward strand.
TTGTCCTATACTTAGCAGCCCCGCAGACGCTGAACTTCTTGGGTATTATGCTTCAAGCATGTATCACATCAAATCCTGTGTGTCCCCTCGTGGATATCAGTTGACCCACGCTTTAGATTGCACGCACTTTCAAAAAGAAAGCTGACGCCCCACCGCATTGCAACATTTTACAGACCGCTACCAATGGCTGGATGATCACTGTTTATTTCATATTTCGCTGCAATATTAAGTTCTTCAAATGAACTGCCGTTTACGGTACACAGACACTTGCGCAATGAGAATGGTAGACTTATTGATCTGATTATTCGTCACAAAGGCCATTCAAGAAACTGCAGCTGGTAACCGTCCCTTTAAGTCTACAACCTGTCCAACTACAGGTTCCACTCACTTCTTCAAAATCGGCTGGAAGCGGCGATTCTTATCCACGAAACCGATCCGATTTCACCTATTCCCCATTTCCAAACTCGGTTAGCCTGCGGTAGCTAATCGTGCTACCCATCGACTTCCCGCTACGTTTGTGCCGGCTCCTAGCTGCAGTGTACACGAGAAGGAAGCCTTTCGAACCAGTGTCTTAAATCTCCTGCCGCCCTTGTTGGTCTTTTAAGCAAAGGAGTTGAAAAAAGAACCCAGCCCAGTGTTTTTTTTTGTTTTTTGCGAAAACTTTTTTTTTTTTGTTTTATTTTGCTCCTTTTTTAAAATTTCTATTTTGTGGAAAAATTAAAATGATCAATAATTGAATTCTTTTTTGTATGTCATTTCAGTATATTTGACAATAATTAATAAATAGTATGAAATTTACAAATTAAACATATAAGTTGGTAAACACATATGTCCAATTCCCACTGCTGAATGAATGTAATTTCCTAATGGGAAACATCGTGAAGGAAGATGGTATTGCTATTGTGCAGTTATTGATAGTAAGGCATAACAGGACTATCTAAGTAAAGTAATTTAAGTAATATATTTAAATTTATATTATTAAACTTCGAACATTGCGCCATCTAATCGAGCTTTGGGAAGCCTAGTAAGTTACTACAATATGTAAGTAATTTTACATAGAAACTAGGCAGGCTGTGCACTGGTACCTCCTCAAGGAGATATCCACAACCACAGTGTGGGTTGATGTAAAACCTGGGTAAAATTAGGATTAAATATATAGTATATATAATATATAATATATAATATATATATATATATATTAATATATATAATATAATATATATATATATATATATATATAAACTATATTAATATATATATATATATAGTATACTATATTTTTTTTACAACTTGACACCGCCGCCACAGGCCAGAGCGCCTAGTCAAGGAGGGCTTGTTGAACGACTCAAATATTCATTTAACGCAAATTACGCAGATGAGAGCAGACGCAGGCTTTAAAGTGAGGCAGAATTTAAATTTGGGTAGAAAACAACAGATGATGCGAAGAGGAATGCCATAGAACAGACGGTGGCAGAAAGAAGGAAGCACCCGCAGCGAACACAGTCTGGAGTACTAATAGTTTCAACCACAAAAACTCATTTGCTGACACAGCACCCTTGTGCTTCGCTTCGGACGTCTAAAGTGCTGGTTACGCGAGTGGGAAAGTCTCCCTCGAGCGACGTGCCGCTACGGTACCTATAGAAAAGAGGAAAAGCACCAACATGGCGCCGCAAAAATAGAGGGTCAAGTGAACTAGAAAGTACAGGCAGTTTATAAGCCTTTTTGGCCTTTGACTCGACCTATCCAAAAGCCGGTGAAACCAGAGCCCCCCCAGATCTGTGAAGCAGTACTCCATACAAGGCGGATGAGACCCTTGTTATAGCTGGAGCAACGAGAAGAGGAAAAAAAGTCTCGCAGTCTAAACAGAACTCCAGTTTCTTTGAAGGCCCGCCCTAGGTGACGATATGCCCCTTCCAACACTGAGCGGGAAAGGCTAGTATTTTAGCATACAGAATATTAGTTTGAACGAGGCGGGGTCAGCACGAAGCACACTCCCTCAAAAACTCGAGGATGCCTCCTGCCACGCCGCCTTCCTTCGTTCATAGATTAGAAGCCCATACACCCGATCAAATGTAATTACAGGCAAAGGCAGAGACACCTGATGAGGAGGAAGGAGGAAGAAGAGAAAAGCCAGAATCGCCAGTCGTGATTAGAGGAATAATATATATATATATATATATATATATATAATATATTATATATATATATATATATATATAATATATATATATATATATATAGTATATATACTATTATATATATATAATATAATATATATATATATTATATAGTCATTTTATTAAAAAAAACTGTGTTCTGCTCTTCTAGATAATTCAGAGATTTTAATATATATATATATATATAATAATATACTAATCATATATATATATAAGTATATATATATATAGATATATATATAATATATATATATATAATATATATATATTATAATATATATATATATATAATATATATATATCAGTATCCCGGTGGTGTTGAACCCTTACCCTATGATGTTAAACCAAGAGTTTTACCTCCCACACGATAGGCTAAAAAGAAATCTACCATTTTTATGTACAATTTGTAATGCGAGCATGCATAATTTTCATAATATATATATATATAATTATATATATATATAATATAGAGTAATATATAATATATATATAAATATATATAAATACTAATAATAATTATATATGATAATTCGATAGATTTTCTGCTGAATATCAAGCATTCTGCCACGATTAATGTATAATTTAAGGACGATAATTGTAATGGGATACTAAGACAGGTTAGGCACCCAGTAGTTCACTAATGTGACAATAAATTGGCAAATGTGATCATTATTTTATACTTTATTATCATACTATATAAATTGATAAAAAATGAAAAAGATTCTGCGTAATTTTAAAACCAGTGGAGAAGAATTTTTACTTTTTATTAATGATAAGTTTATTTAGTAATTTAAGAATGTAATCAGTTATTATCTTCTAATCAATAAAATTTAAAGATACAATCATTATTTGTACTTTGTATTTAATTTAAGAATATAATTTTTTTTCTTCTCATTTATTTCAGATATTTAAAAGAATATTTAAAATCTTGAATAAAATGCAACTAGCTTCACTAATAATGAAACATAATATATTTTATATATTGCATATGGAGTAAATTTTTTAGAAAAAGATTTTTTGGTTTTTAGGTGTATTTTTTTTCAGGCAAGTGTTTTTATGCCAACCCTGGTTTTAGAGGATATTAATATTCGCCACCCAATGTGGGGTGACTCCGTTACGTCCCCAAATGTTGAATGTCTGCTGCGGTATTTACAACACATCTTTTTGGATGTCTCAAACACAGGCTTACCAACGTTCGAAAAGTCTCGACAGCTCTACTTACCTCCGTGTTGACACCTCATTCTGCTCTCTATCCATTGTGACAGATTCTTGGTGGACAGTAACCTTACCTTTTAAACAGGACAGGGCTAACCTTATACATCTCTTTACCCTGACCCATTCCACAACGCGCCCCATACCAGCTAGGCTTTTGAACAGGGCCTGATTCGGTCCTCCATTCCGAGGCACGTACGTCCCCTAGTCTCCCATTGACCCACTGACTCTTTCTCTCCCCCCTGCCGGACGTTTTCTCGACCACCGCCCATCACCCATATCCCTCGCTCTTCTCAGCGTGTCGTCGTTCTGCTGCATCATAATGGAATGTTTGATTGCACTCGGATACCCGGCAAAGCTCAAACTTTATATATTCTTACAAGGAGCACACATACACCGGTTCCAATCATCCTTTTTTAAAACTGCGGGCTGCTCCGTTCGTTGAAAACCAGGGCGACAGGAAAACAGTATTTAATTCACATTTTCACGATCCAACTCTTCTAGAGCATATCTCAGTATGAATTCCAGTGCGTCAAAATTCTCGCAAGCCTCTACAGGATCGCCAACGATCATCAGCTTATGGCCCACAACTGTCCGACATCATTCCTCCCCGGCAATTGTTGCTATATGTTGGGAAATTATTTAACTTACTTGACTGCGCGATTTCTCTGTACGAACAACCTTTCTGCGATCCGTGACCGCACTCAAGCTCCCGAATTTCTGTTCCTCCGGAGAGGAATCTTCATACACTCGATTGTTCACAGGGAGGAATTTCTGAGGCCTTACGCCTTTGCAAGGATGGAGCACTTGGCCCTGAGGGTGTTTCATACCAAGTGATACTTCATCTCCATGCCACTGCTTCGGCGTTTCTCCTCTCATGGAATCGAATTGGGTTAGCGGTCTTCCCCCGCAGATTTTCGACGAGCAATAACCATTACAATTTCCAAAAACCTGCCCGTAAGAACCCTACAATCGCAGACAACCAGTACGTTCCATTTATCTAATCTTCACACCTGTTAGCTACAACTCCACATGGAGAAGAGGTTGTTCTCTATAGCTTTGCCACTCGCTCATGGACCTTAGGCCAAACTCCCCTGTTCTTCCAGTCCCATCTTATTCTGTAATCTTTCGGGTTCACTGTGGCCCACTTAGTCTCGTCATTTTGACCACTGTCGCGATTGCCTCAGGAAGCTGTAAATCAGCGTCCATCTTTTGTAGTCGCTTTCCCCCAATGTATTCTCATTGTAAGGATTCCTATCTCAGTTCCCCGCGTTCGTTGTATGTTTCCTGGAGTCAAACTTCATGCCTGGAACGACAGATCAAGCTGGACGTATAATGAGGCTACCTATGTGTGATTCAACGGCTTTACTTTGTGCCTAACTAAGACGAAAAGGTCGTCGCTTTTCCGTAGAGTCCGAAGCGGGATAGACGAGGTAGACGTTGTGCTCCCTTGCCTGACCCTGTTTGGCTCACCCATCCGCCCCAGAAATCCGGAGTGAGTTCGTCGTCTGTTATGGATGTCCGCCTACAAGTCTCCCCTATTCTCAATCCCAGAAATCTCAATCGTCCCAATTCCAATTTTCTTGCTCCCAAAAATCAGAATTACATAAAAGTTTGTTTTGCGCTAAGGGTAACCGTCAATGACACCACTCCGCCCCGTGTTGTATTTCCGACCTTATCTCTTTTGTTACCAACCCCATCAAGGGGGCGCAAAGAAATTGCCATGCACATCCTGGGAACCATTTTCTCCCAGGCGTTAAAGTCCGTGTAAAATTATCACGGCCAATTGAACCCTGGAAAAGATATTCTTAAAAATCATGCAAAGGTAAATAGCATTCCGTCTGTACAAAAAAGGGCAAATTCGGGTTTTACCGAGGCCAAAGAATAACTCAAAAATGAAATCAGCCAGCGTGCAATCACTTGTCAGAATATGACAAATTCACTATAACAAGGATAGTAAATATGCCTAACAGACATTGCAAAATATGGCATTAATCAATCAAAAAATTCGCTTCCGCAAAGAACAACGGAAAACAGAAGTAGTAAGACATTGTCATCGCAGTGCATTTCAATTTTCTGAGCATTTAGAGGAGTCTCACGGTAAGTTTATTAGACCCATTTATAATCCTAATAGCAATTTTCATCATAAATCATAGAAAATATATGCCAAAATAGTATGAATTTCAAATCAAAATATAATCTTATTTCACCGCACGTTCACCAAGAAACCGCATCTCAAATTCCGTAACCGCCGCATTTTTGTCAACAATCCGGTTTCGTTTTTCTTCTTCTAGTAGGCAAATTTTGAAAAAGACTACGAGTTTCATGCCTGCGAAACGTCCGTAATGTCCCCATTAGAGGCAAA
>JABUQX010077941.1:32500-45000 GCA_015478945.1 Trachelipus rathkii
TCTATTCACCTCTTTGTTCATATATTTATCTTTCAAGATGGGGTATATTGCACTTACAGTCCTGCCATACTGCTCAATCCTACTCGTAATTTTCCTTTGCACACACCCCCTTCCTCCTCCAAGTGCTTCCTATGATATTCTATAATCTATCCACATTTATTTAAATCTCTATGCTACGTCCTACCCAATATTCAACACACCCTTTCCTCCTCTCTGCTTAACTAACCATTCATTTCTGTTTTCTCCACATTCATATCCAATCCTGTTTCTCTCAACTTTTCTGACAAACACAGCACCCATTTGCTTCCAAACCTTCACCATCTCCACTCCAACACGCCAAATCATTTGCCAACTCACTATACCCATGAGTCTCGTAAACCTCTGTTACTTGTTTCACACACCTCTTTATGGACTGTCCATGACATGGCCACTTTGCAGATAATCGGCGACAGCACGCACTACCCTGCCTTGCTCCAGTCTTTACCTCAAACCATCCTCGTCTTTGTATATCCTGTTCTTACCTTACTTATGCTATTCACGCATTACTTACACTTACTGCCTATATCAGTTTGACCCCAACTTCATAATCCCTTCTCACGGAACTCATCCACAGACTACTACTTCTGGTACGAATCAAATGCCTTTCTTCAAGTCTATGAGCAATATATAGCCTTCTTATTTGTATTCCCATTGTTTTCCTTTACAATTCTTAACTGCAAACATCTAAATCTGATAGTAACTTCTTACCACCTCTGCACCCATCTACTCTTCTTCACTGCAATCTTGATTCTACTTGAATCTTAATTTTCATTCTATATCTCTCATAAACTTCGCCCTATGCTGATCCATTAGTGGCATTCCTTCTCTCTTACTTAATTTTTACCAAAATTTCTGCCACCCCCACTACTTATAAATGGGAACTATTATTGACCTACCCAACCTATCTGGCAGCTCTACTCATCCACCCAATACCTGATATCAGAAATCCTCAGCATCAGGCTTTCAGCCCCTCTCTCACCTCCGCAGTAACTTCAATATTTATCCCATACCTCACCAGGAGTAAATATCTCGCTCTTCATTTTACCTGAACGCCTCCTCAAACCTCCTCCCATTATTTACCTACCTCCTCTTCTCCTCAACATTTCTCTCCTTCTCCTCTCTCTCCCCTTCTCTTCAACACGGCACTTCCACATTCAACAACTCATCAAAGTACTTTATCCACCTTTTGTATATTTTTTCTCGGGCTTACCAATGATCTCCATTTATTGTCTTTTGATATACATTACTACTACTCTCGCGCCTAACTATACGTTCTTGCCACATGATAAAAAATGTTCTTTCTTTCTTTACCTTAATATACTTCCAAAAATTAGGGTGGAATTTTGTAAGTCACCTCCTCTTTGCCCTCCTCTTCACTCTCTCCACTTCATTTCTTGCTTTCCACGTACACGGCTCTAGATTATATATCATATATATATATATATATAATATATATATATTAATATATATATATATATATAAATATATAATATATATATAGATACTGATATATATATATATATATATATATATATATATATATTAATATATATATATGTATATATATATATATAATATATATAATATAATAATAATATATGTATATATTATATATATATATATAATATATATATATATATATATATTAAAAAGACACTATAGATATTAGTCAGAGCTCTCTCTATCCATTTTGAAATAGTCTGATATATATATTATATATATATATATATATATATATATATATATAATATATATATATATATAATATTATATATATATATTTTATATATAATATATATATATATATATAGTATATATATAATATAGATATATGTATAGTAATATATATATATATACTATATATAATTATATATTTTATATACATATAATATATATATATATATATATATATATAGTATAGATATATATATATAGTATATATATAAATAATAGTATATATATATATATATATATATATATTAATATATATATATATAATATATATATATATATATATAATATATAATATATATAATATTTATATTAATATAAATATTATATTATAATATATATATATTATATACTTATATGTTATTTATATATATATAATATAATATATATAATAGATATATAATTATATATAATAAAATAATATATAAGAAATCGAAATTAAAATTACAATTTATATACCGCATAAGAACTCCATGATAAAGTGACAAATAAAGTATTTATATTAGATGCATTAATCAAATGTTAGAAAACTCATCAAATACATCCTCATTTTCAAAGAGGATGCGGATGCGGATGCGGAATGGCCAGTCAAGTGAGAATGCGGATCGGATTTGCGGATAGCGGATGCAATTTAGGTGCGATGTCCGCAGAAAGGCGGTGCGGAATGCGGATGTCATTCCATCACATAATATACTACTAATTAGTTATATACATAAATGATTTATATTATATTATTATAATTATATAGTATATATTATATACTATATATATTATATATATAACTATATACATAAAAATATATTATATATAGTATATAATATATATATATCGATATAAATTATATAGTATATATATATATACATATATTATATATATATATTACTATAATAATATATAATATATATATAATATATTAAGTATATATATTTATATATACATGAATATATATATATATATAATTATGTTATAAATTATATATATACTATATATATATATATATATATTAATATAGTATATTAATATATATATATATATATATATATATAATATCAATATATTATATATATATATATATATATATATATATATATATATATATGATATTATATTATATATAATATATATATATATATTATACTATATATTATATATATATATATATAATATATATATATATATATATATAAATCCAACATATTAAACTATTTTTATCCTTTTTATTCTGTATACGTTATAAAACAATATTTTAGTTACAGATTTTTCTTTTATTTGAGATCAGCATCACCAAATTATGATACTACATTAATTAAATCAGAAAAAAATATTATAAAATTAAATGATGAAAATAAACTGATATCACTGTTCAACACTCAAAATGTTTGAAAATAAAACTTACTAAACTTTGTTATTTCGGGAACTCTGAATCCAAAAATAGCATTGAAATGTACAGTTTAGCTATATAGTTCTTGCGTTACAGCTATGGTCTGAAATTCAAGTTTTTGTAGAAAATACAGCATACAATTATTTAAAGTGAAAAACAAGAGCCATCAACTTCTAGGGATTCAAACTTCTTTAGCTAAACACCGATTCTTCGATTCATACGATAACACACGAAGAGCTCAATGACCTCATCAGGGATCTAGAAACAGTTGCGACAGTGGAATTACCTACATTCTTGCATCATTTCGAGAAAGCGACAAAAACTTTCATCAATAGAAATAAAGAATTTGTGCATTTCTTTGAAACCGAGGTTGATTTCACCTATGTCAACGACATTTAGACCTGATTAATGCTCTGAACATAAGACACAGTTCTGAGCAGTAGCAGCTATTCATTGATGGTCCTAGTACAAATTTTAAAGCAGTACTTTTACATAATGGCAATGAGTTCACTTCTATTTTGGTTGCAAATGCAAAGACCAATACAAGAAGAAACAAATACAAAATATGGAAAACACATCCTGAATTGCAGTACTGATCTATGTGCGAGTACAACTTGATCAAGTGACATGAGCTGACTTTATAGTATATTTGCTATTTTGATTAGGATTTCTAATTAGAGTCTTAATATCTCACCACACATTTATCTTGTTTACCTCTATCTCTGTCTCGTACTGGACTTAGTCTGCCGCGACGCCCCATCTATGTTTATTGCGAGAGTGCTTCCCATTCAAACTCATGTCTTTTTAAACGTCTGGCAATTAATAAATTTTTTCCGGGTGGTTACATCATAGCACTTATCTCCAATATATAGATTTACTATCCCCACATATCATAAAAAATAGGACTTATGAATAATTGATTAGAGCCTTAGATTGTATAATGGTTCCGCATTCATTGTACGTACGTAGAAATTCCCAGTTTGAGTTTCCGAACAGAGCGGTGATTCAAGCAAGGGTGTGTGGCTTTATTCGGTCCACATAATCAGAGATTTTCTTTAGACCAACAGTGTAGTTTTGAATCAGACCTAATCATGACTTAGTAGTACGCGTCTACAAAACGATCATCATGACACCTATCCCCTAAAAGTGCATAGTTAGTTTTCCTTGAAATTTAAAGCTGAAAATTTTATAAGAAACCTCTAATTAATTGAACCTCGATGAACTCGTAACTGCGAGCAACCAGGTCTGTAATTATCTCATTCTAAAATACTTATTTCTTTTTAAATCTATCACCTCTTGGATTTCTTTCCACTAAATTGTGATTAGACTGTAAGCTGCATGAACATCTCTGGCGAACCGATTTCCAACAAGATCGCATTTTCTCTCGTGCAATTGCATACCACCTTTTCATTTTCGGTACAAAATAGGCGTATATATTGCGACACTTGTTCTTCTGTCTTATTTTGTTTACCGAACACTTATGTCTTGGTACACTTCTGAACACTATAGGTGCGCGGCAACGCTATCCTGAAATCCACTTAATTATACTCTCATGACTCAGCCCTAAAAATAACAGGACTGACGCGCATCTCCACTTATTAGATACGAGTCTTATTTTACTGTACACATTCTTTTAACATCATGATGTTAGTCGTCTTCTTACTCTTCTACGTTCGTTTAACGCATCCTATGAATATTCACTATGTGAGTGCCCCAATAATCTTTGTGATACAACAAGATCGCTAATCGAATAATTCTTAAGCATAGAATTTATGCTGGTGATCAGTTCAACGTGACTATCCAAAACAGTTCTTATAGATCAGTAACATCATCATAAGTATACTTCTCATATAATCATTTCAATGATAATCTCGCCAAAATTTTGTGTAACAGTCGTGTGTAATTTGAATTTTTTATGTTATGTTTATTCTTCGAGAATGCAGATTAGCTGATAACATGTTTCTCTTGCTTACCAACAATTACAAATACAACAATTTAATTAATAACAATGAGTTGATTAATTTAATTTTGATGATTATGTTTTTTAATGTATCTTTTTATGATAATAAAACTATTTTAATATACAAAATTAAGTAAACAAGTTCTTGAAACTAAATTTGTATAGTTTTTAAAACTATTTATTTGCTTCTATATTCTAAAATCATTTTATATTTAATTTATTTGTTACGTTTTTAAATTTGTTTAATCCTTTCAATAAAAGTCTATTACCCGTCAGGATGATGCAAAAGATGAAAATACCCTCATCAAAACGTTAACTTAGAACGACTATGATAGGATCGAGATTAGAAATTTTTTTATTGAGATAAATAATCATAATTAATAATTAATTTATTGAATACATCATATATACATATATTATAATAATAATAATAATAACATAATAAATAATAATAATATTATAATAATAAATAATAATAATAATAATAATAATAATAATAATAATAATAATAATAATAAAATAAAAAAATTTTACTTCTAGCTTCCAATTCACGAAATATTTTCTTCTAATTTCTATCTAATTTTTTTAAAACTATTCTAGAAAATAATTTACAAAGAAAGTATGAGGGAAAGACCAACATATTTCAGCCCTAGTCACTTTCTATATAAGATACGTTTGATGACACCCCTACTATAAGTTTAATGAAACCGTACCAATATTACTTCAGTTATCACCGACTTTAACCAGAGCAGTGCCATCACCTCGTTCTGCCTCAAATGGTCAACAATCTGCAAACATCTCTAGAATAATATTATTAACTTTTTGGATATTAAATCAAAATTAATGATAATGGATCCTCTTTTACCAGCATACTGTCAGCGCCCATATACTGATTTAAGGGTCTAACCTGAATGTACGCCAGCCACCTTCTCCCCAGATAGTATATAAGAATCTACAATTGAAACCACATCTCATATTATGAGAGCCGTTCAAAGTAAATTAGTCTTATGCTCTGGTACTGCGAGTAAACACAGAACTCTTAGATCAACTCGAACATCATTCCACAATTACGCTAGAAAATAGATTAACTATACCAAAGCACACCCAACCAAAACTCTATCAAAAAAAAGGGACATACCGAACAATATCTCTGTAAAGCAATTTAAACTTTTATCTTGAAAACTTCAATGCAAAAACTTTGAATGGAGTAGTGAAAATATGCCTATCTGCGCACATTTACCTCCAGACACTTGCTTCATTTTTGCATACACTTACTCATCGCAATGCAACTCCAAAAATTCATACAGTCTTAAACCATAAGTTACTTCCTTACCCCACAAACTCCCCATGAAAACCTTTCTTCCCTTCTTCTCTACTAAATAGTGAGATAGACTACGCTTAATCACTAATCTCGTTGTTACCAACTTCCGCACCTGTCTCTGTCATAGGTCCTGTACTCGCTTCGTTCGACCGGCTATATCGTCTAATCGTGTGTCCTCCACTAATAGTCTTATCCACTAACATGAGTACTGCGGCCGCCTCTCTATACCTATCTCAGACGCTTTTAAAACCCAGTCTATATTCTCAATTATTCCTGCTATGAACATTTATTTCACCTGAGCATTAAGTCACAAGTTTGTACCTCCTGAAACTTTATCTCTCAAAGCTCATTAAAATTTTAACAACTTCCTCCCAATGTCGACATTGCCGCAAAAACTAAAAAGTAGCTGAAGATCTATACTACATAATACAGTCCATAAACCAAACCATTAACATAAAGTTTAGCGTATGTCCCTTTAGTCATTTAAATTCATAAATCATGCAATATGCGCTACCTCTTAAAATTTACTTAGTTTATCTACATAAATATTAACAATTCATTCATAAATCAAATTCCATCCTTTTCAGTTATATAAGAATCCTGCATAACTCTTATAACTCGGTCTTGCATGGTATTTCATATGGGACGAAACCGGTCAGAAACTTTAATAAATAGTAGAATATGCCTCATAGCTCTTTTCTTTGTAATGAATTAGTTTTCACTAGTGCAATTTAGTTTCAAAATAAAAATTAATATTGTGAAACCCACATAATGTAGCTTAACAAAACTTTTCCTCGTGCTACTTCGAGTTCTAAAAACTACTTTTTTTATTAATTCATCTATATTATTTATCTCATATTCTATTATTATATATTCATTCCTGTATTATTCTTATCTATCATATTGATTATTAGTATATTATTACATTCATATTTATTATATTTCATCTTTACTGTTCATCTTACATTTATTCAGTATTTATATATTATCTGAGTTATGTATTTGCTTTCGCTCTGATTTATGATCATTTTCTATTATCCTTGTTATCTCCTATTATCATTTTACATTTAACATTCGATCATTTATCATCTCAATCATCTATCATTATTCGACATTATTATCACTATTATTATTATTATTCATTATGTATACTTATTATTATTTCATTTATTATTATGTATATATTATTTATTATTATTATTTATTATTATTATTATTAGTTATTTATTATTATTTTATTGATTAATTAATTACTTTTAACCGTTGTGCACCATATTTTATTGTAATTTTAATCTTCATTTTACCTGATGATGTTTTTTTTTTGGATAACTCGAAACATCCTGATTACATATTAAATGATATCGAAATTTTTATTCGTCTTCCTGTTTCTTATTTAAACTTTGAGACTCCCTAAGAACAAATCTATCGGTCGGATATATTCTAAAAAAAACAACAAAAAAACACAAGATATAATGTAGATGTATTTAGAAGCTTCAGAAGATTTGAATCATCACCTCAGAAATTGGAAAAAGTACATCTGGATTTACTTTTATTTTATATTATGTTACTAAATTTTTGAAGTTTGAACTTTACTGCCCAAGACTTGAAAACAGTCATTTTTATAGATCTAAGACATCTAAACTACATAATAATGAGATTAATTTTAAACGTAAGCTCTTGAGTAACATAGATATGGAGGTTAACACACAATAATCACAACTGGGATGTTTTGTGTTGTTTCTGATTTTAAGATTTTAAATATGTATGTATGGCACCCCTTTTTCATGGACAATCAAAATCATATAGGTTGGCTTGAAACAAACGCTGAGATTAGTTGAGATATGAAAAAGAATTTTATCGTTAGTTTAAAATTTTAGTCTTCCCATCTTTAAACATTATTTTTACAATTATTTTCTAGTATTAAACTTATTTGTATAACATTTATGGAGAAAATTTATTCATACCTTAACTCTCTTTCTTATTCAACATAAAGATAATTTTGCTAAAACATTGTTCTTGAAGACTACTTCCTCACATTTAGTGTTATATAAATAACAAATTAGTAATGGTTGGGTCTCTGTAATAAATGCAATATAATCTAAATTGGAAAGAGCCTTTAAAAAGTACACTTTCATACAAAACAGAATAAAAAGTTATATATTATTAATAATAACGGGGTGGGGTTAATTTATCGTGCTCCACACCAGTGGGCTCACGTAACATAATACTATATCTTTACACTATATACTCCACGTTATTAAAGCTACGATATTGGAATATGTACATATACTGTACTGAGCTAGCTATAAGATTATACCATAATATCAAATATAATTATTAAGAATATTTAATAACCGAAATAAAAAATTGTTTCATATCATAAATTAACTTATGCTCAGATGAGAGTTGTATAAACATATAAATACAATACACGAACGAAAGATAAAAATGATAAAAATGATATAAAAAAATATTAAAAGTTTGACATGAAAATGAGGGATAAATTATAATGGATAGGTTAGTATTTGTCAATAAAAAAACTTACGTATAAATACTTATTGTAATGAATGAACGATATTTAGCTGTAGGGGTCTGTGAGCAAGTCGAGGCTATGCTATCTACTCGGATATAGCAGTGACAAAAAACTGTTGCTTAATTACTATTTTGTAAAATAAAATTAGAGCCGAGTTGGTACAAAACCAACTAACCAACACAGTAAGGTGATATTGAATCAAAAATAATATTTGAAATATTAAATATTTTTATATTTTATTTTTATGTTGATTTACTTATTGTATATATAATAAATGACTTATCTTATAAAAATGAGCAAGCTTAGGCAATTTAATTTCAGTTTAAATTTTTATGAATGTACGTAGTATAAAGTTTGTAAGATATATATATACTATAGTATATATACGACATTGAATATAATAATTATATATATATATATATAAAAATTATTGTATTTGCAAGATATAATCATATAATATTTTATATTTTTTGATATTATATATACCTGATATAAATAGTAGTATATAGAGGTATGGGAGACACAATATTCGTGAGTAATTCATATATATAATCGTAACTTAGGTATAGTATATATTATGATAGATATTACTATAGCAAATATAATATATATATATATACTACTATACCTATAATTAACTATATATTATACAGCATTATAATACTAAGGTAATATATATATTATAACATATATGATATCTATATAATCACTCACTACACCTACTAGTCCTACTAGTATAGGACTATACTCTGCTAAAGTATATATATATATGATAGTCAGTAGATATTTATAGGTAGTTATAAGCTCAGGTCGATGTACATATAGACATACCATAGTATTAATATCAAATATATATGAGGTTGAGCCCTATATATATATAATATATATATATAATATATATATATCAGTAGTATATATATATATCCTCATATATATATATTACTATATTCAGCTTATTATAGCTCAAGTGTAGAGGAAATTCAAGTATACTCGTATAGAGCTAGGGTATTAGTTATAATATATACTCAGTATATAGTATATAGTGGAGTTATTTTAAAATAAAAAATTAACTTAACATATATAAATTTATAATATAATAAATAACGAGAAAAATATAAAAATAGATATAAATAGATAGATAAAATCAAAAGAATACAAAAAAATAAAGAAATGAGTTCACTCTGATTCACTATTAAAGATATTAAATCTATATAATTAAATAATTAAAATTAATAATATAAATTACAATTTTTGGTAAAACGCTAACAAAAATATGGATAATTACTAAATAATTAATATTTTATAATGATTATTTATTATATAAAAAATGTTACTACGTAGTTCTCAATTTGAAAATTATATTCTAAATAATTTATACGTAGATAGAATTATAATTGTATAATAGTAACTATGCTAATAAATAGAAGATTTTACAATATTTATAAATATTGAATAAATTAACTTACAATATTCGTAAATAGATAATTATATATCTTATATCTATAATATAATAAATTTTATCTCTAATAACTCTTCAAATATTATATAAGTCAGGACGTATATTATACATAGATAATCTCACTATTATAAACTATATATGATCTCAATTAATGGGCTATATATAATATATATATATAATACTATATATATATATATATATATATATATATTATTATATATATATATATATATATATATATATATATAGTATATATATATATATATATATATATATATATATTAATATATAAAATATATATATTATTATATATTAATTAATAATATATATATATATTATTTTACCTTTTATATATTAGAGAGGTACAGGCGGCATACATAAGTAGACAAAGTATCTAAAATAACTAATAAATTGAGAATTAAAAATTCAGAAGTCGTAATTTCTAGTGATATATAATAAGTTAAGTCAGGAATTGACATATATATCTATATACTGTATATTAAATAATATATAGATCGTTTGAATATTGCAAAAGGTTTGTACTCACTTAGTTCTTATATTGTTCATTAATTAAATATAATATATATATTATATAAATAATTAACTATCATTAAAATTATTTTTATAAATATACATGAAATAAATTAATATTTGGAGTAAATAGATATATCCAAAATAGTAAATGTTTGAATTATTATATTGTGAGTGACTCATAACTCACTGATTACAGTTATGTATCATTTATCCTACATTATATATGACTATATATAGTATTTAATATACTATATTTCTTTTTACATTTAACGGAAATTATTTATATTTAAATTTTGTCTATATACTTGAAGCGATATTATAGTTAAGTGGATTTGTGCAGAGCGTAGGTTATAAAGGAGCCGCAGCTCGCGTACACGAAAGATTCACGTGACTGATCATGATCCACCATACTCACTCATGCTTTTTTACTGAGACTAACTCACTATTTTATACCTAATATATGGTGAAGATATGATTTGAAAGTTAGTATATAAGAGTATTTTGTCTAAATATATTATATTATATTATTATTTCAAAATACTATATATAATATAGTAGATAGTTGAGTATTTTTATTGAGGGTATGGAATACAAGTGGTATAGATTAGTTATTTTAGTACCGTGATAATTTTATGAGAGCTTACAGATCTTATATTATTGAGAGCGAATCAGGTATGAGTGAAAATAATATATTATTTTATCAATATGTAATAGACTAGTTAATCATACTGTCACTCATATATATATAAATATATATAAATATATAGTATAGTATATATATGATATATATAGGTTATATATATAATATTATATAGTAGTATCGTAGATAGTATATATATACTGAATGTCATCCTACCATTACTTCTTTCATCACCCCGTATATATAATAGCTATATAATATATTGTATAATATAACTTTATTATATATAGTATATCATATATATATATACAGATATAGAAAATTATTTACTATTTGTAGTGATGAAATGAGGGTAAGTGAGAATGAATAGAATAAACTATACGTAAATATATTCTACTTAGTTATAATTATTATTATTATTAAATTAGATTATATTGTTTAGAATATATAATACTAAATCAGATATATTATAATATTTTGACATTCATAGACTGAATACTACATAATAAAGTAAGAACACACTAATACGGACAAATATAATTTAATTATAATATATACATAGGTATTGTCCTTCAATTATATAATTATATAACTATATAATTATATATATATATATATACACATGTAAATTTGTCATAGTTATATAGGAGGTGTTTATTACTAGTCTTATATATTTACGTTCACATGAAATATCATAAATATTACTATATTTAGACCAATACTAGAAATTATAGAACTCTATTATAATATATAAGTAAGTTAGTATTACCTAACAGGTGCTAATAGACTTATAAAATCCTATATAGGTAATATACTATCTTTAATTACTCTAAAAACAGTATTGAGAGTATATATAACAGCTGTGATATACAAAAGACGGTAATAAATTCTATATATATATA
>JABUQX010077941.1:50000-52500 GCA_015478945.1 Trachelipus rathkii
CAATAATGAATATATTAGTATATGGAGATAGATCGGATAATAATAGATAATAATATATAATAATAATATAAATAATAATAAAACATAAATAATATTATAATAATAATACTATAATAATAATAATAAAATAATAATATTATAATAATAATATTATAATAATATTATAATAAAAATAGTGATTGGATAACAGTAAATGCATGATTAATTAAGAAATATAAAGGTATATAATAATATTAATAATAATATGATTAATAATGTTTTTAATGCAAAGATAATAATAATTAATAATAATAATAATAATAATAATATAATAATAAATACATAACTAATAATAATAATAAATAATAATTAATAATCAATATGTATTAAGAATATATATTCTATTAGTTTCATTATCAGAAGTCATCAATATTTTTGAATATAAATTCAATTCCATATAACTTTCTCATACTAAATTGTCAGGCAAAATTGTAGATTGGATCGTGGCGACTTGTTACTTCACAAGCAGTAACACTAAATTCTCCTTCAATTTTTTTATTTATATGATTTTCCTGCACTATAAATGCTTGTAGTAGAGAAAGTTGGTATTCAAGAATCGGTTGTTACGATCCGGAATGTTTGTGAGTTCTTTAATTAGTTTCTATCATTATATAGTAATTGTTTTTTCTTTTCATTGGTCGACAAAGGTATAGAAACTAGTATAGAGCCATTGACGCGGCATGTAAGCACAGTTCTTCAGTTATTTTCTTCTTCGAATAAGAAGTACGAGAATATATACTATTAGCACATTTGGCACATACGACAAATAGGCTCACATACAATTATGGAAACCGAAATTTAGAGCTTCGGACACAGTTTAATATAAAACTCATTGCTATGTGTTACGTATTACAATAAATTTTTATTTCTCTTACTGTAACGTATTTATTGAATATGTCTGTGCAACGTAGCTCATGATTTATTTGTAATTGAATACTTAACATCATAAACGGTAAAATTTGAGCTTGCTGTTGTTTTACTTAGTAATTGCGGAAAGACTTGATTAAATTTCGCGGTTTGTTGGGCATGTTACGATAGATCATAGGATTATACGAGTATAGAATATAGTATAATAGATATATGGATAATATCAGGATACGTACGATAATAGGAACATATATCATACGGTATATAAAGTAGTAAGTAGGAGTATTAGTATTAGGGATATAACGTAGATATATAGTTTAGAATATACGATTTATATATAGATTTTAGTATATTATTCGTGACATTATTAGATGTTTTAAGTATACCATAGATTTAGATTTATGTTTGAATTATATAGTAGAATTGTAGACTTTAGATTTATATATTTTTAGAGATTTAGGATATAGAAATTACTAGATTTAGACGTTAGGATATCGAGGATACGATAGATAAGAATTAGTCACTCATCATAGATTCATCCCATCTACGTTGATAACCCTGTTCTATTTGTGATAATGAGACCGTTCTCCTTGTTCGTCTAATTGACATGCGGTATGCGTGTTCTACAGGCGCCGCATTCGGGCTGTGGTGACGGATAGCGTAGCTGAGCACGCTGACGGTATTGGTGTGTTGTTCGAGTAGTCGGAATGTGATGTGGATTATGGGTCATGAGTGTGCCATTTTTGTGGGGGTGTGTAAGGTGGTATCAGTAACTCGGTTGCGGAGGTGCAGCAGGTCGTGCAGTGCGTGGTGGGAACGTGGCAGCTGTGAAGTGTGTGTCGCAGTCAGGAGAGAGGCATGTGATGTGGGGGTAGCAGAAGAGTGAGGGATGAGCAGTGACGAGGGCATATTCGGCGGAGAGTTCGCACATGCGCGTGGAACGATTCAACCGTATACGACGGGGGAGGCTGGGATATAGAGACCGGAAGTGAGCCACAGGGTATGGATAAGCAGTGGACTGAAAGCGTGTGAAAGCAGATGTCGGCAATTGTAGTTTGATGGTGGCATAGCACGGGGCAGTTGGGACTCGTGCGTATGCTACATGCGTACGGTATGATGTCAACTGGATCGGCATCGGTGGTGTAGACTGATAGGGCGTGGTCGTGTGAGCTATTAGATGGTCCCAGCTTGAGCGGACGGTATATGGTTTGTGGAGTCAAGTGATGCAGTTGGGGCAGCAGTGTGACGGCCGCGAAGGACGTTGGTTGCCTTATAATGGGTGTTGGTGGAAGTACGACGTATGATGTGTGTTCGGTAGGGAGCAAGGCAGGCAGTAGTATAGAGTGAGATAAGAGATCGCGGTACGTAGTGGATGATGTTATACTATGAGGCTAGTATACGTGTGGAGTGGGTGAGCAAACCGGCGATGAATGTCTGGCTGCACTCATCAAAATGGTGCGATGTCGATAGTGTTGCGATATGCTTGTACGGTGGGAGTGCAGATCGATATGTAGAGACATGGGGAAGGCCGAGAGGGAGGTAGATTAGGGGTGGCGATGTGAGTTGGTGAAGTGGGATTGGGGGGTGATAGAGA
>JABUQX010077942.1:0-15000 GCA_015478945.1 Trachelipus rathkii
TTAAAGAGATGATCAAATAGAGTGTATCTCCTTCACTATCATTCTATTTGTTTCTAGAGACTCCACCATCTTGACATTAAATCGAGAGACATCTAGAAATCCTCTTCATATCAATTTCCTTTTTATCAATATCTATTAATTGCCAAATCATAAAGTTTGAGCACGCCACGGCTCTCGCCGTTTTTTCTTGGCGCTATATATCTACTTCCCTAAGTATTCTCTACATATTCGATAATAATGGCTGTATTAGTTCATAGGTACCGCACATACAATGTCGAAACATCCGAGATTACTTATTTTCCCAGCACTTCTTTACCATCAATCACTTCTTATATATTCCTCCACATCTCCTTATATAATGTTTACTCTTTTGAATCCACTTGAGGTACTACGTTTTTTTTCTTTTGTACAGATCTGTTGAAATAATCGACACCGTTTCTCGACCATATAGTATACAATTTTCCTTTTCATTTCTCCGCAAAAAAAAAAACAGTCTTCTGCTAGATATGTTCTTACAAATTATCACTTTTGCCTTATTATGAACATTTGTCACTTCTTGTATTAGTTTACGATCATAATTATTCATTCTTGTCTCGCTTTATACCTAATTTTTGTTTTTGTTCCTGTGTGTTTCCTTCAGCTGTAATTACAGAATCCATTTACATGTAAGAATTTCCTCCGTGTGACTCATAAAATTTTTCTTGTTAATATCCCTAACTTTCCTGAGTATTATTGTTCTTTTCGCAGTATCTCATAACTTGAATTCCTATTTAATGTAAACTAAAGTTATATTTCTCGATATTGTCACCTCCGCATTTCCGTTCAGTTTCCCAATACCTCAGTTGGTCGAATCTGAAGTATCATAATCCTTTATATTCATTCCTCAATTGTTATATCTCTAGAATCCTTACTATTTGTTGATAAACTGTTAATGTTCCCAATCCTTTCCCTGGTATTTCTTTTTAAGTATGTCAATAATACTTCCGCCATTAGAACCAATAAATCTTCTATAGATAGTTCTTGCCACATTTCAAAAGCATTCCCTCTAAATTTCATCATTATTTCTGCTCGGGTGATTTTACTTCCATTCATTTATCCATAATGTCCTTCCTTAAATATTGAATTCAAAATTTTCTTTTTCGTTCCTGAGAACTTGGAGCTTTTAGTTTTTCCTTCATTCTTCCATTGCAGTCTCCATAAGCTGTTTATGTAATATAATAATTTTATAAAGAGAATTTCCTTTACCGTTTTGCTAATGTATTTTTCTCTTACTGTTGCCATGTAGTTCGTTCTTAAATCTCTTTTATATTTTATCTATTCTTCATTCCTTCTTTGATTCTTACTTTTATAGTCATTTGTCCTGTATAATCTCTTTTATGCTTATTTTGTTTTAATCTTTGCTCCTTCAAATAACCCAATATTTTCATAAATAGTCATATAACATCTTTATACTATTTTATAAAGTCTTAATCTTTATATATTTTTAAATTTCTTATCGCATGAATTAAAAAGAAAAGAATGATTATGTATATCTACCTGATCCCTAGATTCATTATTCTATCTAGTTATATCTTATTTCTAACTTTGGCCGCTTCCTTCCAAAAAGATCCATCCCTTGTAAGTCACCAATTACTATCCTCACTTCCAAAACTGTCCAATTGTACACTCATTTCCTCCCTTTTAGTCTTCCTTTTCCTCCTTATATAATTCAAACACCTTTCTTTTGAAACTTCATCATGTGCTTTTAGTACATTAAATCCACGCTCTCATGTTTTATTATAAATATTATTATATAAATATATAATATATAATAATATATAAATTATATATATATATATTATATATATATATATATATTATTTTATTAATATATATATAATAGTATAATATATATAGTATGTAAAGAAAAATATGTGTGATAGAAATGAATAAAAGTAGAAAATAATAAAAATAATATATATAAATAATATATTATATATAATAATGTAATATAATAGAATAATATTATAATATTATGCCAGATACATTAGAAAATATATATATATAATATTATATATTTATATTATAATTTAAGAATATACTGCTCACTCTGGATTATTTTTTGTTCTGTTGACTCAAATAATTCTTTACATTGAGAAATTTCTTCAAAATTAATTAAGATTTGACCACTGTTCCATTCTCTTCTAAATTAAGAAACGCCTTTACTAACGTTCTCTATTACCTTCACGCTTCTCTCTGCGTATAAGCTCAGAAATTCAGTGTATCATACTCGAGATCGGTTATTCTTTAACAACCCCGCTGTCTCGAATTATCGATAATCTGTATATCTAAATACATCTTATTATATTAATTATTTTTATATTATTTATTTATGATATTATTTATATTATAGTTATTTTATTAGGATATATAGTTTATATTATTTTTTATATTTTATATTTAATTTTGAATGACATTATTATATATTATATAATTAGTAATTGGGAGGGATACTTCGCGGATTCATAGTATATTTTTTTAATTTATGTATTTATATATATTTTTTTTTACTATAACGAATAATTTATTGTATATTTTTTCGTGTTACAATACGTATCATGTACAATATTGTGATTTATCTATATCCTTTTCAAACCCTGATCAATTTAAATTCCCTCCTCTGCCCGGACGTATATCACTACTTCCTTCGTTTGTTGTTTGTGGCAGATGACTTAAACAATCATACAAAATTCAAATCACCACCCCACAATAACCCAAGTCAACATATTTCATTAAATATAAAACAGTAACAAGAGTAAACAAAAACTTCTCCACACATTAAATAAATTCACAATTCGGTTGCTCTATATTTTCAAGAATCTAATCTCCAAACCAAGCAAAAACCTACCTCCTCAGAATATTTCCCAAGTTACAGCAACCCTAAAAGACTAGATATAAGACCCACCAACTAGCATAGTCCTAAAGTATGCTCATCCAAAGAACTCCGCAAATCCGTAACACCTACAGGCAACACACAAACAATATCAATGAACAACTAACCAATCTCCACGTTCCAATCAATAGAAGTTAAAATCAATAAAAAAAACATACAATCTATTTTCTTATATCCCTCAACCCCACCCTAACCGCCCCCAGAACTATCGTTCCTCTGACCTAGTTCACCGCCTAACTCGTATATTAATCAATCTGATACCTGTGTTTGTGTTGTTCTGGCTGGAGCGCTATATGTGCTTTTTTTGTTTTTTTTTTTTTTTTTTTGTTGGTGGCCGGAACTCAATTCTGTGCTTCAAATCCAGCGTAATGCTTGAACACAAACACGACAATCTCCAAAGTAATATGCTCAAAAAGAACTTACACGCACATCAGCATGCCCCAATCAACAGAAACACAACCCAGCATACGACAACCTTCCAACATAATCTAAAACCTCCCGTCCCCTGTAACGTCTCTTTTTGCCGTTCCCTCCCAAAATTCGGCTCACTTGCGCTACCATGCAAATCCTACTCATTCTCTATCCTCCTGATCAACAATCCATCATTCCACCACGTCCTTTAAAAAAACTTATCACTAACTTAAAAAGTCAACTGTGCAGCTTAACACTGATCATAAAGGAACAGACACAGTCAAAATATAATAGTGCTTTGTATTCAGACAAAAAAAATCCATTCTAAAGCATCCCAAAAAATACATAATCCCTCAAGCTAACCGTAAGAATATTTCAATCACAATTCTCTGTCCAGAAAATAGACCCCTATATTAAACAAACAAATTCCCTCCACAAAATACAGACAACCAAAATTCCAACTAAGCCAAATCATAGACCTCAAACAATTAAATAGCATTTTAATTAACGCTATACTAAATACAAAAATGGCAAACTAATATAAATCACAAACAATAACCCATGAACTAACGGCATAACAAAATGACCGAAACAAAAGTAAAAACCGACCCTCATAACAAACCTCCACACAACCACAAAGTCATTTATAAACAAAACGATAAAATACTTTAGCGCCCCAAAATATCAATGCAATTTCCTCATGTTACACTACTCTAAAATTAGCCATAAACCAAAACTCCCACCAGCAGACTAACCACGTTTTAATGAAAATTTGTTTAAAAGAATATACCAAGAAGCCCTCCCATTCACTCCGCTCGAAAGTACTAAACACCCATCAAACCCTCAAAATATTCTACAAGCAAAAGCCAAGACACAAATGTCCAGTGACCTAAATAAAACAGGCGGTTGGGAAAGACATAGCATTCCCTTAAATATTCATCATGTTCTGGGACCGCCTGGCAAACCAACAACCATGCTGACCTCCACCATCTGAAACACGCACATAATCCCCGATACTAAAACCTAATAAACCAACCAACACCCTTGCCCTCATATGAACCATAATCATTTTGCTTTCTACTATATTGTAAAGCTTTCGAAGGTTATAATTCCTAATAGAATGCCCCCCTTTCCTTATCCCCTCTCTAGATAACATAAACAGTAAATTCAGCACGCTATATGATATGAACACCTCGCATCTTGCTCACGCTGTACTTAACTCGACCGGACACAAAACCTTCTCACAATTTTCAACCAAAGTCAATCACCCCTCTTTGCACTCCTCAGTGGGCAATTAGAACATATAACAAGAGCCTTCGAGATTAGCTCTCCAGCGTCATCTCCTAATAAATAAAAGTTTAAAATACAGAAGATAACATCAAAAATAAAATAGCAAATCTTCTATCCGTCGCTAACGAGCTCGTATTATAACAAAGGGGCTACAACAAATCCTCTCGTACCTAGCGATATATACCAATCGCGTCCCAGTGCACCATACACTTGCCAACAGATTTCCCTTTAATCTTTTATGCACGATCATAGCCACACACTCCAACATCCCCCTCTAAGTAAAAATCAATATTTAGTGCAGATGATACCTATTAATATACTATGCCCAATTCTCCTTATTAACTACAACAAGACCAAGAAAGTTCAGCAGCACATTAAACCAATTGGTATGCAAAATGGGCTGTAAACAAACAGAAATGACAGCCTCTCCTCATAATATCAACGTACTTCACTCCTAACAACGAGCGTTTATTCTTACTTACATACGAATTTTTTCAAACAACAGAACTCCCTCCTCATTAAACATCCCAACCATTCCTTGCTTAACTTTCCGATCCAACACATTGAACATTTCACCCTCCCACCATAATAAGCAATATATTACCTCCTAGAGACACACATAAATGAATGCGATAAACTACTAGGCCGAACATACCTTGTCCAACTCAAAGATCCCCTCCAATAGTTAAGTAGAAAACAATCATCCTACCCAACTTAAACTTTGCATGCCCGCTGGGCTCCCAACGATATCCATCCAACATTCAAAAACAGAGCTTCGGAAATAATATCGCCTCTCCCTTTCCTACACTTACGAAACCGAAACAAAAATCCTTCCTATATATAGAGACCTAGGCTGCCAATTTAACAGCAAATCACTTTCAACAGAACACCCAAGAATAACTTATTTGTTTCTGTTTTTAAGTAGAGAGAGTGATGTAATTAGAGACAGAAGATCTTAATTATATAGGAAATAAATATAATAGAAATGTTCAAGTAAATCATTTGTTGCTTGAACATCTACTCATCTTTAATTCCTGGATTAAACTTCTGCTGCATACATCACTTCCTCTCAACCTAAAACAGAAGAAGAATATAATAAACCATTAATCCAATTGCGGCTAGAAAACAAATAAACAAAGAAGTTCAAGCTTTATGACTTGCATGAAGTATTGGGGAAAAAAATAAATGTTTGCAAGTATCGGTAATTTTAATATTCTAATTTTAGTCAATCATTTTAGAGTTGGAAAATAATATGGATTAAATAAATTAATAAATAATTGGACATAATAAAGGATGAACTGTACTATGGTGCGTTTAGTCAAAACCTTCTTCAATATTTAAAGAAATGTTTATCTAAAAATATCAAACTAAAAACAATACAACATATTTTAGCATGATATAGAGCTCAGATTTGGGTCCTGTATTACTTCTTAACGTAAACTCAAAATTTAATTCTTATTTACAGAGGCAACAAACCAACTCAACTTACTTAGATAAATTGTCGTGAAGCAATGCGTTTAGGAATGAATCTGTCTCTTCTGGAGGATTTTACAATGACTGTGCTTGTGTTTCCTTGCTTTATATCAGAATGATTTTTCGAGACCTTGAGATATGGAATTTTACAAACTCTACAACAACACTTTCAAAGAAAGTCTTTTTCGCTTCGCTTCGTTTAATGGTACATAGTAATTGTTTGCTACGACGAGTTTTTTCCGCCTTCCATAAACGGAATGAAAGAACAAAGGGAGAAGTCTTCTATGCCAGTACACGATTTAAGCCTTCCCATTAAATTCCTCCAATAGCTGACGATCACTAATTGTTCACAGTTAATAATCGCTAATTAAAGTATAAGAATAAACAATAAAGTTACTACTTCAACGAAAATCCAATACAGAAACAAAATTATCAATTGGCACTACTGAAATATAACCAGACCATTAGCGAACATTAATTTATTAAACAAGTTTGTAATGTGTGATATAAACTAATTATATACTATATGATAGTATTATTATATAAATATATATATTATATATATATTTAATATATTATATATAAATATATATAATATAATATATATATATATAATAAATAATAATTATAATATATAATTATATATATAAGACTAAATTTAAAAGTTAAGGCCAATCAAACTTTATAATCAAAACTATACGTTACTATCTACCGTGGTATATCTAAGATAAATCTCTACTTCTTTCCGCTTCTTTTCGAATGAAAAAGACAATCAAGTAAGGAGATGGGCATATTTGAGCAAAAACCAGCCAACATCGACGGGCGCGAAAAAAATCTGCCAAATTATAAACGTAGTATATTTAAGTAACCAGTTTAATGACATATTGTGTAATTTATAATTTACCTAATAGTTGAAGTTCATATGAAATAAGTAAACATGAACCATAACAGAAAGGAATCATAGGATATACCTGCTGACGAAAGTCCCCACCAGAAAAGGACGATCATATGTCTTCACATATAACCATTCTGGTTCTGAAAAATTATGCCAATCATTAAATATTTAAATCGAAAAGTCCACTAAACATAACAACAACCGAACGAAAACCCTTTTATTGTCAAAAACACAAAATTAATTTTAACATCTAAAATTAGTAAAAACTTTTTAATTAATAAATATTTGTCAAATAATTAAAAGTTTCATTAAACTTAACTATGATGCAGGATCGAAATCGGACCTCTACTAAAACAAAAGCGTTCATCATTAAATGAAATTCTGTTTTAGTAACCGATTTGAATTAGCCTTAAGAGTAACATCTATCATTTTAAAAAATCACTAATAAATTATATTAATTATAGGAACCTCGCTATCGGGCTTACTAATAAATCACCAACAAAATAATATAGATTTCACTAATATAAATATGTTACTAGTAATTTGAATTTAAAAATATAAAATATCTAGTGAAAAATCATGAGTAGGAGACAGACACTTGTAAGTCTCAAGAGTTTTTTTCAAACTTGAAGAATTTATCCTCGACTTCACCTGTCAAGACACAAAGAACATCCCTTTAAGGGATTATCCCTTTAACACTTTAAGGAGGAATAGGCTCAAGAACTTTTTCCATAAATTCTAAAATAGAAGGACTAATCACTGTTTCCTCTGGAATAGTTTGCAAAGTAAGCCATGTGAAAAGAGAAGCTCTTTTTTGTGTATTCCTCTTCTTGAGTTCCGCTACTTAAAACAAGGAGTGCAAACCCCTTGGCGCTTATTTGTTCAGTTCATCTGAATGATTCGGGTAAATGAAGGTGAATGTTGTGAAAGTCCAAAGAAGGCAGATTCGAAGGATGTGTGTTAAAGAACCTGAATATGAGAAATTTTCACCAGTAAAAATAGCTCCGGCTGAGCCACGAGACCTTGTATTACCCCTTGAGGAGCCCCTCACTGAATGCCCAGAATCTGATGTATTGCCTTTCACCTACACAAGAATTGTTCCGTGAAATATTATGTATTCATAGTGAAGCCGAACAAAAAAAATATATCATGGTGCAAGATGTGAAGATCTATAATTTAAATCTCATACTTAAAGTGAGAAAAAAATTCAATTTTTAAGGGAAAAAAAATATATAGAAACCTACCTCAAATCTCAAAAACCGAGAAAAAAAATCTTTAATAACAACTCCTGCAGAAGGTACAGGGCTTGATTTAAATCCGAGTTTGTAAGCTGTATATCATTCTTAAGGTCAACCTTTCCTAAAAGAACTTGGCTCGCAAACGACAAATCATAAAAGACCCCGCGCCAGAATAACTCGTTCTTTTCTCATTACTAATATAATATATATTATTATAAATATATAATATATATATAAATATATATATATAATAATAATACTATAATAATATAATATAAAATATATATATATTTATATTAATATATAATATTTATATATATAATATAGTATATATTATAATTATATATTTAAGGTTGAGAAGAAGATAAGTGAATTGAACTTTTATAGAGTGGTGTGGGTGGAAAAAAAGGGGAATAAAGAGAAAAATATGAGTATTAATGGTGTCATATGGAAAGGATGAATGATGTCGGTTCGGTTAAAGCGATGTAATACTGGCAAGTGTGTTGGGTAATCGACCGGCTGGGAACCGAAAAAAAGTGGATTGATTCAGTAAAAAAATGCCTAACTGAAAGTTCTGGTAGTAGCGAAAAATTGTATAACATGAGTGTAATGGCGGGGATTGTGAGGGTATGTGGGCCCACCTGGCCAAGTGCATGAACTCCTTACAATTGACGATCTTACCATAGTGAGTTTCCTATTTCGCTGTCCCCAATGAAGCCTTAGGTTGATTTTCTACTGCGACGCAGTTCCACTAATTAATGGTTACTGAGGCGTATAGGTGCTGGGCTTTCTTTTCATTTGTGTCATTTTCTACGTTGCTTCTTCTTTTCCGATGCTCAGTCACTCACACCTTAATCCAATTCTTGGAAAAAGAAGTAAGATGAAGAAATTACAAGAAATATATATTATTTATATATATAAATATTTATATTATTATATATATATTAATAATATAGATATATATATATAATATAATAATATATATATATATATATATATATATTAATATTATATATATATATTAATATATTTAATATATATATAATATCCCTGTTCGAAAAAGGGTGGGGTGCGTAGCAAACACCGGAACAAAAAAGTACACAAGACAAATCAATGAACGCCATTGCCCGTCGTACATATTACTTTCATATATTTTACCGTCCCTCCGTTGATACCATGCCCAAGTGAGAAAATCGTAGCAATCAGAAAAATTCCAACCGGGTTCAACGAGACTGCGACTGTAAGACTGCCTCATTCGGTCTCCAGTCATCGATTTCAGCATTATCAACACCACAAACATTCACTAAACCCAACCAACTATCAACACTTCTTTTTCCAAATACCAAACTATCTCCAATGAACTCCGTTTATTCTCTCATTACGGAACTTTCTTTACGACACACAACCCCTAATGCTTCATTTCTCATGTTATCAAACGTTGTACGTGATCTAACCTCCTATAACATACCAAGCTCACTGCTAGTCACTAACTCAGTAACAACTACCCTCATTGCTAAATCCCTTGTTCACGTCAAGATTTTTAAGTCATTTTTCTATATCTACCAATGATTTATATTTACACAGCCACCTTCCCTGCCAATTTTCACCAAACTTCCTTACTAACATTCCGTAATCAATCCGTTACCTTTTTCACACATTATAATCCATAATAATTTAACACTCATCATACTTGCTTCCATGTTTGATACACCATACTAACAGTGAGCGTTCACAAAAAGCGTACCTCTCCCTCACTCACTACCACAATCTTACTCTTATCTAACGTTAATCTCAAACTCCTCATTTACACACCCTGCAATCCCCTCTATCCGAATTTCCTCTCCAAACCTCAATCACCAACTACAAAAACCAAATCATCGCCAACAATTAAAGCAGGTAACCCTCTACTCTCTTTCCATTGTTCCATCATTCTAACACCTTCCCTTCCACCTGCCCACCCTAAATTCTTCATAACCCCCATCGCATATTGCAATTAATTAAATTAACCAAGACGACCATATACACTATCCTGCCACTGCCGCTATTAATATTAAACCAAATCACTTTCGACATATTCTCTTACTACACCTCAACTATCCGTCATATCATTACATTACTTTTGATTCCATATTCAGAAGACCTAAACTACCAAACTACCTAGAATATCACAAAATCTCACAGAGCTTCCCTGTATTAATGCCTGCATAACATTTCTTGCCCCTGTCAAACCATAAACTAAATACAATTGATTCTTCTTTCTCTCATTTTCTGCAATCATTTTTCATTGTAGAAATTGATCCACAACATCCTCTAGCCTACTTTAAAGCAACTTGTTTCACCATCAGTCCATCAGATCCACTCTGAGCGTACCTCTAACATACCAAATATCACCAGCTAAAATCTTCTCACAATCACCAATTTAAATCAATTCCCTATTAGTTTCCCCTTATTTAATCCCCTTTACCTATAAGGGTACATACTGCTCTCGCTCCAATTTCTCGGAACTATATTCCCTCCCATAAACGCTTTGTTCAATAAACTTCCAAATTTCCTTTTCAACTAAATTAACCATTAGAATCTATTACTGCACCAGAATATCAAAATCCACCATAGCTCTGTGCCATACATCAGACTTGCAACTCCTTCTCCTTCCTCCCCCTCTTCATTTCTCTCCACACGAGCACACACAACATTTCACACACACCACTCCATCTGACCATTTCTTTCATCTTGTTTCGTCACAGTGAGCAAATCAAAATCTACCCTTCTAAGTAACATCCACCACCTCTCTCCACTTTTCCTCACCATTTATATCATATTTCAAAGCTGCCCAAACGATTCAAATAATTTCGACGTAAAGATACTTATTGTCCTCCCTGTACGTATATGTGACATTCCGAGCCTAGCAAAGAGCTAATGTGGTACTTGGCCTCAGCTAAGTTCCCATACTACCCCCGTTTCTTTTAATCGCCATCTCATGACATTCCCAGCAAACTATACATTGGGCAATTCTCTCCAACACACATAAGGTAAAGGTAATTTGTCTGTAAAGGTGTTGGAAGAGGAGTGTGAGTCCTTGGAATAGAAAAGGCGAACCACTGGCAACTGGAATGTCATGGGAAAACCCTACAAACCATTTCTTAGTACTCTTCCTCTCTCTCCCTCTCTCTTCTTCTCTCTCTCTCTATAATAATAATTATATATATAAATAGATAATAAATAATATAAATAGTAATTATATATATATATAATATATATTATATAATATATAATATATATATATATCTATATACATATATATATATATTATATATATATATATATATATTATATAAACTACATA
This sequence comes from Trachelipus rathkii, assembly GCA_015478945.1. NCBI lineage: Eukaryota > Metazoa > Arthropoda > Malacostraca > Isopoda > Trachelipodidae > Trachelipus > Trachelipus rathkii. The sequence goes on from JABUQX010077942.1 coordinate 11,583, forward strand.
ATCCTTTAATTTAATACAAATTAACTTTTTGGGCTTACACTCTTTAAGTCCTCTTTTCTTTGTCTTCTTTTAAGAAAAAAATCTTCATTGTAGTAAAAGACATTCACCAGACTTGATGCGATTAACTTAACTAATCTAAAACCAGGTCAATACTTAGGAGTCTTGATGCTTAAACCAAATAACTGAGAAAGTCCGTTTACTGCGACGTGTGTCCTATTGGAACAAATTTTCCTTTCAAAAAACGGTTAAAAATAAACAAATATATATATATATATAATATATATCATATTGTCTATATTTCATTTATACATTTCTTGCTTATAATAAATATAATAATAATATAATATATAATAATATATATATAATAATATTATATTAATATACATAATTATTATAGTATAATTAATATATATAGGTCAGCAATTTCCGAAAAGGCCAGTCATTAACCTAAAAAACTAAACAGGTACAGTCGAAAATATATATCATTTATTAATGTCAAGTAAGTACATTTTTACACCCGGAACATTAAAAAAATAAATAAAAAAAAATACACCTTTTAAAAAATTAACATTGTAAAAATTGTTTGAAAAAAATACATTTTTTGATAAATCTAAAGATGCGGCTACCTCCCGAGTGTAGACCTGAAATTTGCCTAAAATTGAATCTTTTTTCTTTTTTTTCACTAAAATATCCCACGGCGTAAAACAAGAAACGATAGAGAGAGGTCTCCGGGTTTCTCGCCTAGCCGGGAACGACGGGGGGGACTTACGTCCCCCTCTGTCCCTCAGTCGGCTCGAACCCCCTTATAAAATAGATATAAAATGAAAAAAATTAATATTTTCTCCTTTGCGTAAATAAAGCGGTGTTTGGCAACTTTTCTCTTCGCAGACACATCGCCAAGCTTCAAAGTCAATAGAGCATGCACTGAAAAATTTTACTTAATTATTAAAAGGGATTATTAATTAATATTAGAATAGAAATAATTTTTTTAAGTTTCTTCGATGACATTTTTTCCTAAATCTAAAAAGTTATTTATTTTCCTTGTATTGATATGTTATAATTTTCTAGTTACATGCCTGATCTTTTCGGGATCTGGCCATTGATATAAATATTATATATTAAAATTATATATATATATATATATCATATATATATACTATATATACTATAATATATAGTATAATTATTATGATATATAAGTAAGTATATTTGAGTCAGTGTATCAGGATTCCAATCGCACCGGCTTCAACAGAAGAAGCGGCCAAAAACTGGGCCTTATAATATATAAAATATAGTATATAATTTATTATATATATAATATATATAATAATATATATAATATATAGTATATATTATTAAGATATATTATATTATATATATAAGGTTAAAGAAATAATGTCTGCTTATAAATATAATTAAAAAAGAATTTCAAAAATAATCAAAATTTGAAAAATAAAAGTGGAATAATCTCGATTGAGCTATGACCTGGGTGAGATATTCCATATAAGATGAACTTGAGAATGAAAAAGCAAGACCTTTTATCTTAAATCACTGGTCCTGAATAAATGCCTTCCAAACTTTTACTTTGTCCATCGATTACTGAAATATATATATAGTATATATATGATATTAATTAATATATATATATAAAATATATTATATATATATATATTATATATTAATATATATATAAATAAATATATATATATATATATATTATATTAATAATATAGATTATATATATATACAGGAACGTAACAGTAGGATGGCCCGGGTAATAGCTCCTACAAAAATTTTTTACCTTTTTAAGAAAATATCAAATTAAATGGTAAAGTTAACTATATTATACATATTTATATGAAATAGAAGAAAAGAAAATGTTTTTAACAAAATAATTATAGAAAAGCAAGTACATGTATAATAGGCAATACAATAAAATTTTATGGTTGAATTTCCCTATCCTAACTCTGTCTTTAGAGTAAAAATTCCTAAATCATGGCAATACAATAAAATTTTTTCATTTTTTTCATAATATTATATAGTAGACCACGGCAGGTCTTCGTAAATTTCATAATTCAATATAATCGCAACTCTCTCCTCTCTCCTCTCTCTCCTTCTCTCTCCTCTCGCTCCTCTCTCTCTCTCTCTATACTATATAATAATTATATATTATATATATATATACATAATATATATATATATATAATATATATATATAATATATATATATAATAATATATAAATATATATATTATAATATTATATATAATATAATATATATATATATATATATATTATAGATATATATATATATATATATATATATAATATATATATTAATGAAATAATAAATATATATATATATGATATAATAATATGTCTTGAAAAAAAGTAGATAATAGAAAAATTATTATATAAATATATATAAATATATATATATATAATATTATATATATATATAATATTATATATAGATATATAATATATATATAATAATTATATATAATATTATATATATATATATAACAAAATCTATCTATGTAAAATTTAGACCTTACGGCTGACAAAAAGTAAAATATGAAATGGTATTTAGCATAGATGAACTGTGCTTCAGTTCTGAAAATAAAAGGGTATGTAAGAAGCTGGGTTGTGCTAATGAAGTTGGGACATTTATCCTATTTATATTTAATTAAAATAATTGAAATATTTTTTCAAATAATTTTGTAAGTTTTATTTTATATTAAAAAAAGTAATTCAATATTATTAAAGTTATAAAAACTTATGTAAGGAATACCTAGCTTTACTTTACAAATTTCGTAGGCCTATTTAGTGCAACCTCATATTAATAAACAATATATAAAAAAGTTATTAAATTGAGGCATTAAGTTATTTATCCTAAAAATAATTAAAATAATTCAGTTCAATGCAACTCCTCAAAGTTTTTTTTTATAAATTTCTATATATATATAATAGTATAATAATATATAATAAATAATAATAAGTAATATATATATATATATATAAATATATATAAATTATAATAGTATATTATATATATATTATATATAATATAATATATATATATATATATATATTTTACCGTTTATTTCGCGAGAATCTGTCATCAGTCTTCCCTTCATATTCTGTTTCTAAAGAAGTATTTACCACTGGAGTAGGAGAATGCGTTCTTGAAATAGGCGGCAGCATTTGATCAGTAGGAGAAGGCACAAATACATCGCTAATATCAACATCTTCCAAATGAACATTGGAATCTGTTGAACCAGTGGCAATAGACCAATGGCGCCTAAAGGAAATGTAAAAATATATTTAAAACTTGTAAATTTTTTTTTTGTTTACTATGTCGGAATGATATTAAAATCTTTTTGACTTAAGACATTATCATAATATTTAAATGAAA
>JABUQX010077942.1:20000-42500 GCA_015478945.1 Trachelipus rathkii
TAAATTTGATACTACATTTTTTTGTTTTAAAGAGAATCCACTGTAAGAAAAAAATAAATTTATCCACACCACACACTAATAAAACAAATTTCCTCCCATTCTGTACCTTACAGAAACAATATCAACCTTATTAACTTGATAACTAAAAAGGCAACACAACTATATCCCTTATTAGATCACAGAATGGAAAAAAGCTGGTTAAAACTAATATGTCCGCTCCCTTTATTAAAAATTATAAGTTACAAGAATGGAGCAGAAAAGAAATTCTATTTCTACTGTACATTCTTTTGTAATTCTTCTTACTATTTATTATTTCACCCATTTCATATTTGACATTATTTTACATTTAATATTTTATAGCTTTCACTCTTCACTAATTTCGTTCAATTGAATTTATTCCACTACAAATCGATTTAAGCACCATTTTATGTTATATTAGTTCGATCTCTTTTCTCTTTTTTTCTCTACTCATTCTCCATTCCTTATTTTTTTTGGTTAAAATATCCTTCATTTCATTTCTATCACATTATATCTATTAATTTTCTCCAGTGATGATCTACCATTCCTTCCATAGCATACTATTCCTAAACTATACAATTAGTCTCCTTCCTTAAACAAATGATATCCTTTAAATGTTTACTTTATGCATTCCCACAGTTATTCTATTACTTTTCGCTTTTTTTAACTCCATTACTGAATTTATTCAACATTTCACTATTGCTACATCATAATACTTTTCTGCTTCATAATCAAATTCACTATAGAAAAGCATTTCAAATTCATCATCTCCTTCCTAAATTTCAAATGCCCCTCTATTACCCAAATAGAATTATATTGTACAATTGCACTACTCTTTTGTTTTATCCATTACCAAATTTTTTCTTATCATCAGTATTCAATTCCTTTTAGAATATTAACAATAACTCAAAATTAAAGATCATTTCTTCTATTTATTTTATTTTATTTCAGGCACAAATTTACTAATTATAAATAAATATTCATAAATATTAAAACAAAGTCACTCTCACATTAAAAAAAAACATAGTTAACTAGTTATTCTCGCCATTATTATTGAAAAATAAATTAAATAAAAACAAAAACACGACAATCAAAATCACATAAAACTTAACATTTTCACAACTTTTATCGAGGCATATTTAAAAATCAATTTTTTACAGTAAACTGGTAAAAGTTTTAAATTTTTATTTTAATATTAAAAGAAAAGTACTGTAACGTTCATATATCACGGACATAGCCCTATTCAAGGAGGGGAACATCCCTAGGTAATTCATACCTAATATCTGGAGGAGGCATCGAACATTGGCTCTATACCTTGCGACCCAGTCACGATACCGAAAAAAAATATTTCACCAGTACATATTCCAAAGCTAAAGAGAGCTCTTTAAATTACAGTCTATGAAGTGAGAACTAACCTTAAGTCTAATCTGAATGTTAAACAGCAGCAAACTCTGAGGTCGACTAGAATGGCCTCCTCCAAAAGTACCTCCGACTTCTTCAGCAAATAAGGATACAGGTTTATCACTACCAGCCATCTTCTGAACCACTTCATTTACTTCCTATATTATTATTATTATTATTATTATTATTATTATTATTATTATTATTATTTTCCTCCTATCCCCAGATTGGGTGTGAGGTGCGCAGCATACGTCGGAAAAGAATAGTAGTAAAAGAACATGAAGAAAGTCGAAAAGAAAGCCCCCCTTTACAGTCCCCTTTATACCCCAAAGTGAGAACTCGTTGCAGTCAGAAAAATACACCCTAAAGGTTTCACGAGAATACGATGGACCATCACTGTGGTATCTCGTCAATGTGGGGTTCATTCCCTGGGCATGACCAAACCATCTCAATGTACTCTCGCTTATTCTCCCATTTATGCCATTCTTCACATCACACAACTCCCTAATGCGTTCATTCCTCAATTTATCAATTCTTCTCACACCTAACACGCCCCTAAGATTGTCCATCTTGGGATGGTTTGGTCATATGGAAAGGATGGATGATAGTCGGTTGTTAAAGCGGATGTACAGTGGTGAGTGTGCTAGGAATCGACCAGCTGGGAGACCAAAGAAAAAGTGGATTGAGTCAGTAAAGGAATGCTTGAAGGAGAGGAATAGTGTTGCAGAGGCGAGAAGAAAGATGCATAACAGGAGTGAATGCGGGGGTTTTGTGAGGGTTTATGGTTGTGGGCTTTGCCCAGGGATGATCCACACATTGACGAGATACAAACAGTGAGGGTCCGTCGCAGTTTCGTGAAACCTCTAGGGGGTGGATTTTTCTGACTGCGACGAGTTCTCACTTAAGGGTATAAAGTAAGGAGGGGCTTTTTTTTCAACTTGCATCATGTTCTTCTACTAATTTCCTGTTCCAGTGTATTCTACACACCTCACCTCTAATCCGGGGATGGGAGATAATAATAATATAATAATAATAATAATAATAATAATAATAATAATAATAATAAAATAATTAATAATAATAATAAAAATAAATAAATATATATATATATATATATATATATATATATATATATATATATATATATATTATATATATTATATTTTTTTATTTTTATATATATATATTATATATATATATATATATATATATATATATATATTATATATATATATATATATATATATATTATATATATATATATATATATATATAATATATATACCGGTATATATATACCGGTATATATAAAGTACTTTACCTTCATAAAGACCTTCTGAACAAACACCAGGTGATTCAGTAAATCTGTAGTGAGGCTATGTTCTAAAGACCCGATTTCGGCAACAGCACTTAAATAGTTTCCTTCAGTTAAAACCATTCCATCAGCTGCTTAAAAGGTTTAAAAATAAAATGTCAAAAAATCTAAATCTAATAATCATAATAAATATGACAACCCAAAAGCTGATATATAAAAGGTAAATAAATCCCGATTTACCAACTTTTTTTGCATTGGTTTTGGAGTGTCACATTTACTAAATCACTAATTAGTGATGCATTTAATATCAGTATCCAAATACATCTACATTAAAGCACTTGTACAAAATTTACATCAACAAAGTAAAGAATTCAGACTTCAATATATGTATCAACATTTGCTTATTTCTAAACTCCGATCAGATCAATCAAATATTAGAAATCAAATCTTCACAGTACCTAAATTGATTTCTTTTGTAGACGCATCATCATGAATATACTGAGCTTCTACATGAACTTGAGGAAGACTTATCTTAGCAGATGGCGGTAAATTGCTATCTATAGGCTTTGCGTAATAATATATATATATATATATATATATATATATATATATATATATATATATAATATATATATATAATATATATAATATATAATATATATATAGTATATAATAAATATATAATATATATATATATATATATTATAATAATAATAAAATAATAAATGGTATTAGCAGAAATAAAAAATATACTTTCACAAAATTAGGTTTTAAACAAGAAAATAAACAATGTATGGAATAATATATATAATATATATATATATTATATATATATATATATATATATATACAAAATTAGTGTTTGTAAAACAAGAAAATAAACAATGTATGGAATATATATATATATATTACCAAGTCTTGAATTTTCGTAGTAAAGGCGAGGTGATGATAGGATAAATGTATTTTAAAATTTGCTTTTCGCGCCTGTAAAACCGTCGCTCGAAACTTGTTGCATGCAGTACGTAGCTTGTAATGATGGAAGCAATGCAGCGTGAATGCTCATTTCCTTAAAGAGACCATCAAGGAATTAATATAAATGAAGTTGTTCCACAAAAATAAATCAGATAATGTGGATGTTGAATTGCAAAATCTGACTAAAGCTAGCCATACATTAACTACGTTTTTGTATGAAACTAGACTCATTTTTTGTTCGGATTTTCAGGAATTTTCAGAAATTACTATTTCTGAAACCCCGAACGAATTTAATACCTGACTGTCGCTAATCTAGTATGAGTTTTAACTTTTTCTTTAACTTTAATTTTTTTTCTTTTTTTAATTAAAAAATGAAGCTTTGTAGGAAAATATTTACCTGCAAAAGAATAGAGAACTGTATGGTAAGTGGGTGTAGCAGAGAATCTTGAACATTTAGGGCTTCCATGGGTTCTGGAGTTTTGGACTGTGAAGGTCGAGGTGAAGGTGCAGCATCTGTTTCATCAATAGTTGTACCACGACTCAATCTCGAGGGCCTTGTAACTCGAAGTTCCTAATAATCATACATGCAAATAATATTAGACTGTATATTCTATAATATAAAAACAAAGGTTAATGTCTTTTGAAAAAGTACCCTTTAAAATAAATTGGGCTTTGTGACGTTCCCATTGTAAATTTAACTCAAGTTACTATTGCCTTTGAAACAAATACATAGATTTGATTTTTGAGTAGCTTTCACATTTACTATGTGCTCTCTTTTAGTTCAAGTCTTTGAGAGTGAATAGCAAGTGTGCTGTGATAAGGAAATAGATTACCTTAAAATGCCAGTAACATCAAAAAAAATTTTTTTTGGCTTCAATTATTACCTGAAGAGTTGATGAGAGTTGTTTAGTTCCTCTTGTCATCATATCATGAAGAATAATAGGATGTTGAGGGATATCAATCTGAATGGGTCCAATAGTAATAAGAGCTGAATTTTTATTCTTGGGCTTTCTTGAAAGGCTTGAGTAAAGACCTTGACTTTTATTTATGGTAACCCTAACAACAGTTCTATGAAAAAAAAATTAAACTCTTAAATTTTTATATATTATATATATATATATATATATAATAATATGAATATAGTAATAATTATATATAATAATATATATATATATAATATAAATATAATTATATATATAATATATAGTATATATATTATATATTTCTTTTCTTTCTTCTTCACTTCCTTCTTGCCCAGATTGGGGGTAAGGTCCTGTACAAGCATCGGAAAAGAAAAGCAGTAGAGAAATATGACAAACAAGTCGAAAAGTAAGCCCAGCCTTACCGCCCCCGTGTACCATTAATTAGTGATAGCTCGTCACAGACAGAAAATCCAGCCCTAGAGCATCATGGGACCGCCCGACGACCCTCACTATGTAAATCGGTCAATTAAGGTAATCCCCTGCCCAGGTGGCGCCACAACCATGCCCCCATACAAAACCCCCATTCTTCCTATCATGCACCTTTTTCTCGCCTCTGCAAACTCACATTTCTCTCCTTCAGGACATTCGTCACGACTCAAGTCCACGTTCTCTTTTCGGCTCCCCAGCCGTCGGTTCCCAACACAACTAGTATATTTATAATATTATAGTATAATATATATATATAATATATATAGTATAAAATATTATATATATATATATATATATATATATATATATAATAATATATATATATATATATATATAAACCCTTACTGTTGGTTTGGTGCAATTCCTTCGAGTAAAACAATCATTGTGCTTCCCACATGAGCAATTAATGACATTTCTGAGGTGCTTCTGTGTGTTCCTCCACCTTTTACTTTCTCTCTGTAATAATAATAATAATAATAATAATAATAATAATAATAATAATAATAATAATAATAATAATAATAAAAGAAAGCAAAGAAAAACAATACCTAAATGTAATAGATGAATTCATGGCACATTTCAGCAGGTTTTTTAAGGCTTGTATATTGAAAGAATCTTTTGTTTTTTGAATTTTACTGTCGTTGAGGTAACAAGTGGAGTTCGCTCTGACCAAAAATAACCTAGCGAGAGAAAAATTATAAATTAAACTAAATATTTTTCAAAAACACGCACAAAGGATTGATGTGGATTCTATAAATTTCTTGGCAGACTCCAATCAAACAATTTTAAAAAAATATGACTGGCTCTGAACCCCATATTTTAAAGTGAAAAAAGTTCGGCTCCGGCTGCACACAAACACTTATTAGTCACAGTGGAATAATCTCGATTAATTCATATTTCTATAGCACTACAATTTTAAATCAAAATACCGGACAAGTATCTAACCTGAATCTTTAACTCTGTCGGAAAGAATTTGAGTCTCCAGATTGGTTGGCGTGGTAAGTCCTGCTTCAACATCCTCATTCTTACGATCCTTTAAATTTTCAAATTTTTGAGAGGTCTTGTATCTTTCAGACAATTCTTGTGCAACAGATGGTCTATAAATAATAATAATAATAATAATAATAATAATAATAATAAAATAATAATAATAATAATAATAATAATAATAATAATTTCATTTGGAATATTCACAAATTTAAAGTAACTGTCAATAATATAGTTAATTTCAATATATTACATAGTTATGCATTTATATGAGTATTCTTATTTCAACAGATTTATAAAACTCTCATACAGAAATATGATTAATTTCTGATATAATAATAATAATAATAATAATAATAATAATAATAATAATAATAATAATAATAATAATAATAATAAAAACGCCCTCATTCTGAAGAAAAAATGTTTCACCTCCAATAATAAAAAAACATGGTAAACATACTTCTAATTTTTTTTTCAAGTCTTTTTGTCTATGTAAACATAGGTATTAATAGTTTCAAGTTTTTCTTTCTCATTTATTTTTCTACATTAAATCTTTAATTTCTATTAACCTACTTCAATTATTATTCACCTATTAACTTTATATTCATTATATAATATTATATATATATATATATATATATAGATATAATAATATATATATAATATTATATATATAATATATATATATATATAATATAATATATTATATATAACTATATTATATATATTAGAAATATATATATATATATTAAGCAAACAAACCTTTGTCTGAACTGTTTTTGTTTCTGGAGTTGTGGCATATAAATCAACTAGATAATATATGTTTCTCCAACATTTAGGAGTAGAGGGCACAGCTGGCGGGGTTGTTGGAAGAGGCTCTGTGGTTCCAAGTAGAGGGGATTTATCAGAAAAGAGGGGTGCCGGTTCTAATCCACTCACGCTTCGACTAAGTAATGGGCTACTGGCCCCTTTCTCTTTTTCAACAACTAAGTTTTTGTAACCTGAAATAAGTATACCGTCGAAACATTTCTTCATATAATACTTTTTAATACTAAAATTTAACCTGTATGGTTGTGGCCCATCTGGGCAAAGGAATGAACCCTACATTGACGAGATGCCATATGGAGGGTCTGTCGAAGTCCCGTGAAGCCTAGAGTGGATTTTTCTGACTGCGACGAGTTCTCACTTAAGGGTATAAAGGCTAGGCTTTCTTTTCGACTTGAGTCATATTCTTCTATTACTTTTCTGTTTCCAGCGCGTGTGACGCACCTTACCCTCAGTCTGGGAAAAGAATGATAATGATGATATTATTAATATATACTATATATATATAGATAATGATGATTAATATATATATATATATATATATATATATATATATATATATATATATATATATATATATATATATATATATATATATATATATATATATATATATATTATATATATATATATATATATATATATACCCTTTGACAAAATCTTTTCCAACATTTCAAAAATAGGCACAATTAACAATTACCTCTCCCCATTTTTTTAGACGATTTAAATTTCTGAGCAAAACTCTGTGGTCTTCCGAATCTATTAATACTACTCTGAGGCTGAGTTTGTGCAGTTGGAGTTGGAGAAATTGGCCGAACTGAGAGTGAAGATACAACAGAATCTCTCTGTTCTCTAAAGCCTCCAACAGATGAAAGGGTGGCCTGTTCCTCACTCAAACTTAGGCTGTTTTCAACTCCTTTGTACTCACTTTCATGTAATTCTGCATAAAATTTATAAATAATTAAAGTTAACTATTTATTACTTTGCACGAGGCTTTATTTATACTTCAAATAGATGGCTAATGTGAGTAAAATTAAGCAACCTGAAAAAGAATCCTTGTGAACAGGATGAGAAACAGAATTTTTAGCTTTCGACGGACGCTGCTCTTTTAGACCTATCTGAGTGTCCCTCGCGTTTTGATACATAGAAGATATTTGATGCAAAAGTCGCAATAATGGCATATTGACCTTACAAAAAAAAAAAAAAATGTTATGAGTAAATTAAACACAAACATTTTCCTTAAAAGGAAATCAAAAAGGATTATGGGCATAAACTCTCAAGTCATAAATAACTTACTTGTTGTGCGATGTAACTGACACCTAGTGAAAAATTAACCATTGTAGAAGTATGTTGTTTTAAAGCACTTCGAGATACAAAGAGTGTCGGCTGTTGACAAACCCAACTTCGAGACTCATCTGGAACTTTTCGAATATCAATATCTAGCCCCATTTTCTCACAGATAAAAGAAGGAACTTCACTTCCAATATCAAGGTAAAACTTTCCTGTATATATTATAATAATATATATATATAATTATATATATATATATATATATATATATATATATATATATATATATAACTATATAATATATAGATATATATATTATATAAATAATATATATGACAAATGAAGCATGTAAGAAAAATGGATCGAAAGTATATGTTTAAAATTAATATGGAGTGAGAAGATTATGCTATTGTTCTCCTTGGTATTCAATTTTATATGGATGGTTATAAAGATTTAGACTGGGGGCAGGGGGATGTGTTAGAATGATGGAAAATGGAAGAGATTGGAGGTCCCCTAACCATTATATGCGGATGAATTGGTTTGTGTGGCGAATCTGTAAGAGATTAAGAGGAATGGTGGAGAGATTTGCTTGGGTGTGTTAAAAGGGAGGTTTGAAAGTAAACAATAACAGTAAGTTAAAGGCTGGAGTGAGACATTCCTCGGTGAATTATGGTAGATGTTAGCACTGGAACCAAGTGTCTAGTTAAATATTTATAATATGTGGATGAAAAGGGGAACGATGATGCCAGATGTTATTAGGAAAGCGTGAATGCAGGAAGGTTGCTGGGAATTTAATCCTGTGATGTAAGGACTAAGTCCTGAGAGGCGCTATGGTTTTGCGTATGATATGTTGTTACAGTCTGATTAAGTATAGTAGGAAAAACTTACTAGGTCTGGAAAAATAGTTAGACTAAGGTACAAGTGTCAGAGGACAATCATAGGGCTTTAGCGTTGAGAAGGAATTATTAAAAGAGGAATAAACGCATTAGTTGAGTTGTGGGCTGTGAAGAGAAATGCGTAAATACCGAGGAATAAACGAGAGTTACATGAGATGTTTGTCATATGGAAAGCATGGGATGATAGTCAGTTGGTTTAAGTGGAAGTATTGCGGTGAGTGTGTTGGGAATCAACCAGCTGGGAGACCGAAGAAAAATTGGATTGAGTCAATAAAGATTGCCTGAAGGAGCGGAATGTGAGTTTGAGAGGCGACAAGAAAGTGTGCATAACATGGAACGAATGCAGGTTTTTGCATGGGTATGAATGTGGTTTTGCCAGGATGAACCCCACATTGACAAGATTCCCACAGCGAGGCTTCCGTCGCCAGCTGGTTGAAAGCCTAGGTAATTTTTTCTGATTGCAAACAATTCTTCACTGGGGGTAATAAAGGGATGTAAACGGAGTGGGTTTCTTTTCGACTTGCATCATGTTCTTCAACCTCTTTTCAGTTCCAGTGTATGTTAGGCACCTCACCCCAATAATAATAATCAATAATAATAATAAATAATAATAATAATAATAATAATAATAATAAAATAATAATAATGAATAATTAATAATAATAATAATAAATAATAATATAATAATAATAATAATAAATAATAATATTAATAATAATAATATTATAATTAATAATAATTAATAATAATAGATATATAATATATATATATATATAGATATATATATATATATATAATATATATATATATATATTAAAATATATATTATATATATATATATATATATATATATATATATATATATATATATATATATATATATATATATATATATATATATATATATATTTATTTATCTATCTCAAGAAATAATGTATGTCTTTTTCTATTCCTCACCAGAAGTAGATGCCAAATTTATTTAAAGTTAACATTTATTATAGTAAAATTACTGTTTAATAAAGGCATTACCTATAGATCAAATAAAGTATAAAGAAGGAAAAACAAAAAGAATAAACATCATGATTTAAGACCACATAAAGAAACAATAATAGAAAGAATGAGAAAGAATATTATACAATAAGAAGAATAATAAAAAGTATTATTTACAAAGAATATCTACAATTATAAGGGCATATTGAAGTCACCTACAAATTCTACAACAAGTATATACTTCAAGTTAAAACTGTGAGTATTTATTATCAACAGTAATTTACAATCTTTAAATAAAATTATATACAGCATGGGAGATAAGAATAAGCAAGAAATAACTGTAAGACATAAGATGACAGTACCACAGTTCAGTGGAGAAGAAGGAGAGGATTTCGAAAAATTTAAAAGAAGTGTGAATCTGTGGATTAGAGCAAATGAAGACAAAATCGACAACATGACAATAGAAATATTCATGAACCTAAAAGGAAAAGCATATGAAGTTGCTAAGAATATGACAGATGAAGACTTATTCAAATCGGATGGACACACCTTATTGCTGACATTGTTGGAAAAGAAATTTGGTAAAATAAAGGATCAAAATGATTACTATAAGATTAAAAAATTCAACCATGTCAAACAAGAAGACAATGAAAACTTGAGAGAATTTATTAATAGGTTTGACAATCTAAAATTAGAAGTTGAAAAAATACCCGACATACAACTATCAAATAAGTACCTGGCTTATATGTTGATCGATGCGACAAACTTAAAGGATTTAGAAAGAAAAATGGTATTGAACAATATAATAGATGTGAGTAATGATGACATATATGAGAAGACACAAAATCAGATACTGAGAGTGATAAACACTGAGTTGGGTCATGAAGAAACAGATATAGAATACAAGAAAAATGTATGGATGCAGAACAAAGGTTGCCGATTCTGCAAGAGAACCAATCATTCAAGTGAAATGTGTAGATACAAATATAACTGTAAGAAATGTAACAGGAATAATCACGATACAAAGGATTGTTATGTAGATACTAAAAGAAAGCTTATATGTTATAAGTGTAAACAAGAAGGACATTATGCAAAGGATTGCAAAATGGAAATGGAAAAAGAAGAAAAGTCTTACTTTAATCATGATATAAGAGAAGAAAATTTGGGATTATGTGAACAAGTAGAAGCCATAATAGATTCTGGATGTTTAAGTTCAGTAGTGGGGTCCATATGACTATCTTCATTTCTGTCAAATATGACAGAAACACAACTAAAGAAAATAAAAGAAACTCAGGAAGTTGGAAAAGGGCAATATACATTTGGAGAGACAACATATAAAATAATTAAGAAAATAAAATTTCCTTGTAAGATACAACATAAAACTTTCAATATAACACTAGATGTAGTTGAAGGAGATGTACCGTTTTTATTGGGAAAAAACACTCTAAAGAAAATGAAAGCAGAAACTAATTGGGAAAAAAATACCATAAACCTGAAGGACCTTGATTTGTACAACATTGCTTTAAAAGAAAATAAAACTGGACATGTAACACTAAAAGTATTGGAACTATGCAACAAGAGTTGGTATGGACAATTTGATAAGGAATGGTACAAAATTAAAGAAAATAGAAAGGAAAAATTGAAGAAATTACACTATCAATTTGCTCATGCATCAATGGAAAAAATATGGAAGCTAATAAAAGAATCATATTTAATTAAGGAAGAAGACAAAGAAATATCCGTTAGATGAAATTTGTATAGGTGAAGAAATATTATAATGAAAGAACTTTAAAAAAAACACCGCCACGACCTGTAGTGGGAAATAAAATGGCTTATAAATTTGGAGACATGATTCAGTTAGATGTGGGAGAGTTCAATCAGTTAAGATACTTAGTCATAGTAGATACTGCTACCCATTATACACAGGCAACTTGGTTAAAAAGTAAAAATAGTCAAGAAATTATAGAAGAATTATGTAGTAAATGGATACAATATTTCGGTATACCGAAAACTATTTTAACTGATGCTGGAAAAGAGTTCCAGAACATAAATATGGAGTATTTTTGTACTAAATTCAACATAAAATTGCTAAGTACTGCAAGTGAGAGTCCATATAGTAATGGTCTATGTGAAAAACAAGAGACTATGAAAATTTCACTTGTATAGAATTGAAAAATATGGATTGATATTAAACAAAGCTTAGCTTGGTCTGTAAACGCTAAGAACTCACTAAGTAATATAAATGGATATGCACCAAATCATTTGGTATTTGGAAGAAACTTGTCATTACCAAATATAATAGATTATAATAATCCAGCCATGTTAGATCCCGTGGAAGAAGATGAACAAGTTAAGAATATACTGGAAAATATACATAAGGCAAGATCAGTTCACATAGAACAAGAACAGGCCAATAGAATAAAGAGAGCACTGACACATAATTTGAGAAAATATCCGTTAGATGAAATTTGTATAGGTGAAGAAGTATATTATAAGAAAGAACAAGAAAAAGAATGGAGAGGTCCTGGTAAAATTATAGGCATAGATGGGAAAACGGTTGTGATTAAACATGGAAGTAACATAAAAGAAATAAACAGAATACACATAACCAGAACAAAATTAATAAAGACAGAACAACAATGAAAAGGGAAAAAAAGAAGAAAAAGAAGAAAACATAGATGAGAAGGAAAGAGAAAAGAAGAATGAAACAAATAAAGAAGAAATAAAAGATGATGTGCCTGAGGAAGACATGAATGTGACTGTGGAATTAAGAGAAGATCCACAGAAAGAGAAAGAAGTTATACCCACAATGAAAAGAAATGATTACTATAAGCTGACTAACAAAAATAATGAAGAAGTCATAAAAATAAAGATAATAAATAGAGCGGGTAAAGCTAAAAGTACAAGATATAAACATTGCTATAATGTTATCATAAAAGACAAAAAAGATCCTACCTGGATAGATTTACAGGATTATAAAGATTTTGAGAAAATAGATCAAAGTGACAGTGAAGAAGATTTTGATGAGGAAGAGGATAATGAGGAGAATGAAGGAGAAGAAGAGACAGAAGATGAAGGAACGGTGACATATTTCACGTATTTGGATGAAAGTCATAATATAGATAAAAGAAATGATGACGACTGCAATAGAATGGAAAAAATGAATGTGCTAAAAGCAAAAAAAGAAGAAATAAAATTGAGAGCGAACAAGGTTTTCGAAGAAGTAGAAGACACGAAACAAAAACTCATAACTACAAGATGGATTATATGTGATAAAATAAAAGGAGGAATAACATATAAAAAGGCTAGACTAGTGGCTAGAGGTTTTGAAGAAAACGTGAATAAAAGATTAGAAGCACCCACTTGTAGTGCTGACACACTAAAATTTATCATCACAATAGCCCAGCAAGAAAACTGGAAGTGCACAGCAATTGATATTAAAACTGCCTATTTACAAGGAAAGAAAATAACGAGAGAGGTATATCTGAAACCTCCTATAGAAGCTAATACTAATAAAGTATGGAAATTACAGAAGACTGTATATGGACTTAAAGACGCCGCAGTAGAATGGTATCAAACACTGAAGAATGCCTGTATGGAAGCAGGACTTTATCAAAGTTTATTGGATCCTACAATATACTATAAGAGTGAAAAGAATAATTTAGTAGGAATCATGATCATTCATGTAGATGATATATTATATGCAGGAAGTGATTTGTTTGAAGAGACAATAATAAATGATCTCATAACAAAATTCAAGATAGGACAATATGAAAAGGAAAAGTTCAAATATTTAGGAGTAAACATAGAGCAATCAAATGATATTGTGAAACTAGATCAAATAGAGTATATTAAGAAGCTCATAATTCCACAAGTGGAAAATGATAAAAATGGAGAAAAAACCTTAAATGAAAGAGAATTGACGCAATATAGATCCTTGATTGGTAGTCTCAATTGGGTATCACAACATACAAGACCTGATATTTCTTTTGCTGTAAGCAGATATAGTAGTATAACTCATAAGGCAACTATAAGGGACTTACATGAACTGATAAAAGTAATAAGAATTATAAAAAGTAAACAATATAAATTGATATTTGAAAAAGTAAGAGAAGAGAAATGTCTGATTGTATATTCTGATGCTTCATTTGGAAATGTAGATAACGGTCATACACAAATAGGTTATTACATATTAATATCAGATAAAGAAATGAGAAAGAAATGCCCTATAACATGGAAATCTAAGAAATGTAAAAAAGTGTCTAGATCAACTATGCATGCAGAAGCTATAGGAACAATGGATGCCATTGATGAAGCTCAATATATAAGAGAATTGTGGAAAGAAATTAAAAAAGAAGATCTCAATATAGAAGTAAGAACTGATAATTATACTTTACAAGAAGGAATAATGTCAAACAATCCAGTTAAAAGCAGAAGCCTTAGAATCGAAATGGCAGCATTGAGAGATTTCATTAAAAACCAAGATAACAACAAAATAAAGTGGGTTAGTTGCCAAGAGCAAATAGCCGATATAATGACCAAAGAAAAGGGCAAGAATATACTGCCCAACCTAGAAATAAGTGAAAATTAGTGAAAATGACGGGAAGAAAAAGAATGCATTAGAGATTGATTTTATTTATCTATCTCAAGAAGTAATGTATGTCTTTTTCCATTCCTTACAGAAGTAATGCCAAATTTTATTTAAAGTTAACATTTATTATAGTAAAATTACTGTTTAATAAAGGCATTACCTATAGATCAAATAAATATATAAATAAGGAAAAACAAAAATCATGATTTAAGATCACATAAAGAAACCATAATAGAAAGAATAAAAAGAAGAAATTGTACAATAAGAAGAATAATAAAGAAGGATTATTTACAAAGAATATCTACAACTATAAGGGCATATTGAAGTCACCTACAAATTCTACAACAAGTATATACTTCAAGTTAAAACTGTGAGTATTTATTATCAACAGTAATTTACAATCTTTAAATAAAATTGTATATAGATATAAGTTGGAAAAATAAAATAAGTAAGTATATATATATATATATATATATATATATATATATATATATATATATATATATATATATATATATATATATATATATATATATATGTTTTATATATATATTATATATATATATATATTTTTTTTTACATGATACGATAATTTAATGGCAATGCCGATTTTATTTGTTGAGCGAAAGGAAAAAAAAGTTTGATAAGTAAATAAATAAATAAATAAAAAAAATTACAAAGAAAATAAAATTAAAAATAAATGAAAAGTAAACCCAACCCTGACAAGTGCTTTCTAACAGAATTTCACAGGTGGCGAGACGCTGGATCCCTAGCCAGAGGAAGTACTATGCAATGGGAAAAATAAAAGAAGGCAAGGAGTTCCACAAAACAGATGTGGTTGGAAAGAAGGAGGTACCATAACGTGATCCTTGTGTCTCCATGCCCGCCAATTTTCATGAGAGAAACAAGGTACCTCCTTGTGTCATCGAGGAACACGTAGTATGGAGGACGCGGAGGTCACCGATAACCCAGCCGTTGTAATACCTATAGAAAGAGATAGGGCACCAACGTCACGACACGCAGAAAGAGGCTCAGAGTCAGAGAGTATGGACAGTTTATAAGCCTCAACATATATATTATTATTACATATATTATATTATATATATATATATTATTATATATATATTAATATTACATACGTATATATATATATATATATATATATATATATATATATATATATATATATCCCGTTTTGTCTATTAATGTTATATATATATATTATTATATATATATATATATATATATACATATATATATATATACATATATATATATATTATTATTATTATATATATATATATATATATACTTAAAAGAAAAATCAAAATAACCTTTTTATTATTCACCCAATCAGAATAAAACATTTGGAGCATGTATGATTGGGGAAGAAACACATTTTTTGCTTAGATAAATTTTTAGTATGCATTTACCACTGTGCATGGAAGAAAATTCTAATTTTCAAAATTTTCTCTATAAGCAGTGGCAAACCCTTTGAGATTACAAACAATTAATCTAAAAACTGTATAAAAAAAATTTAAAAAAATAAAAAATGTGAATCTTACCAAGTTATATATATATATATGATCAAAGATTTCATATTGATCAGATGAATAATAAAAAAATTAACATCAGGCAGGGTGACTTGGGCCACTAAAATTTGTGGGGTGAATGGGGATAATGAAATATAAAAAGAAAAAATAAATTTTTTTTTTGCTCATTCAATAGCCACGCAGTAGTAGGCCTTCTACAAGTTTTATTTGGATTATCTTTATTTCTAGTGAGTTTAAATATTTTTAAAAAAAATTATAATGATATATTGGGGAAGAAATTCCTTAAAATAATTCCTTTGATTTCACGTTTTCTTTAACTTTGGTTTAGAGAAAAAATTTTTAATTGAATTTTAATTATTTTTTATGTATACAGTTGAGTTATGTTTAGCTTTAAACTGGCAAAGTAAATTCTTGTTTCAAAACAGTACATAGTGGTTAATTCATATGCCTAACTTGTCCCTATTCACTAGAATGTAGAACGCATGATGATGACCACATTATTTTCATTATTTTATGTAGCTAATATTATTTACAGTTAAAAGTTATGGGGCGAATTTTAATATAATAAACTGTTACTGTATTAAGGTAAAAATTAAAATAATATTAAATTTATACGCAAATATAAATTCCAAGAGATGTCCCTATTCAACCTGGTGAATTTGGACACCATATTTTTATTCTTATTTTTATGTATCATTATTGACATTGTTTAATACTTATGACTAATTTTAATATAATAAATAATTACCTACCTATATTAAGTAAAAAATTAAAATAAAAAATGAAATTTTTATAGCCTATATAATTCCAAGAATGTCCCTATTCACCCCACAAAGGAAAGTCTGAATGAGCTCCATTTAAACTTTAAATTATTATTAAAAGATTATTATTATTATTTATTTGTGTGCTTATGACCTACTATAGGGCCATGAATTTTCGAAAAAAAAAATAAAAAATCTAAGTGTATTAAGGAAAAGGAGGGAGACAAGTTTTACCTAAAATATATATATATAGCTATAATATATATATATATATATATATATATATATATATAATAATTATATATATATATATATATATAGTATATATATATATATATATATATATATATATATAGTTGGTTTATTCTAAATTATTTGAATCAGTGCATATTTTCTGAAAAAAATTTGCTAAGTTCAAAAAAATTTCTAAGTTGCAGAAAAGTTAAGTTTTTAAGAAATTGTTTAGTGGTAAGCTTCTGGCATAATTCCAGAAGTTTGCCACTAAAGAATTTCTTAAAAAACTTTCCTTAACTTTAACTTTTCTGAACTAGAAAATTTTTTTGAGCTTATAAAATTTTTTTTCAGAAATATACACAGATTCAATCTAGATATTTACCTTATATATATATATATATTTATATATATATATAATATATATATATATATATATAATATATATATATAGTATAATATATATATATATATATATATATATATATATATATAGGTATATAAAAGATAATTTTTTTTATAATTATATGTAAATATGTTTTTAACATTAATTGCATGAATTCGAACACATTCTTTGATAGGGATGTTATAAATTGATTATCCTTTCAAAAATATCGATATCTCATAGGTTTACCTTTTTCCAAACTATAATCAAAAATTCTAATTTTAGTTCTCACATAGTTGATATATGGAACATGGAAGCCACATACTATAAGAAATAATTTTATCAATGGGAATTGCTATTTTGCGATAATTTTTTATAGGGTAAACTTTGATTAAACATTGGGTCAAATACTGGATTTAAAGAAATTTCTTTAATGATTTCATCAACTACATAATTTTCATCCAAAGTTTCTTTATCTAGAAGTTCAAGAGCCTTATAATTATTGTCACTAATCGAAAGAGGTAATAGTTGAGTTCAACATTCTAAAAAAAATATTTTTTAAAAAATCAATCGGTTTTGATATTCTATAGGAATATCAAAACCGATTGATTTTTAAAAAAGTTAGCAAATGTTTTTAATAAAAAATAACCAAATTTACATTATTTTTATAAGCAACATTATTCATCATTTTCATATAGGCCTATTTCTTTTTACATTAAAAAAATCAGTAAGGTTATGTTAAGTTTAGTTAGGTAGATACAGATTTACTGTATATAATTAACAATTATTCCTAAAACAAATTTAAACAAAAAATTTTTTTTTAGTAGATTGATTAAATTTATATGAGAGAGGTTTGGCACAACTGTTTTAATACTTTTACATATGGATGAAAGATATAAAAAAAAAATAATTATTAGAAAAAATATCAATATTTCATCAGAATCTGTAGAACTCGACTATTACCAAGAAAGATTCTGAATCAGAAAGTATACATATCCTTTTAAATTTATTTTTCAGACAGTTAAGTTTTATAGAATCATTTAAATTTTTCTGTAAATCTAAAGAACTCCCAAATTTTGAAATGAATGTTTTATAGGCAGTTATCAGTTTCACTGCCTTCAAAGAAAAAACAATCTATAGTTCTGATTACTAAGTGTAGATTCCCCTAAATGAGTGCAAATATTTTTTCAAGGGGTTATATTTTAATTCCTCATAGATATTAATTTACTTAATTTTAATTTAATTGAGCACTGGTACTGAATCTGGCTATACAACTCTTTATGAAGCTCAAATAACGAAGTCCACTTCATTATTATTATAAATTTTTTTAATATTTGTGTTCTTTTGTTTAATTTCCTTCAACAAGGACTCTACGTCCTCCACAAGATCCTTTACATAAGCTTCATCCTTGTCTATACTATTGTCTGTAGACCTACTCTTTATCTAAGATAAATATCTACTAATCTTTATTTATTATGGTGATAGTAGTGCAGAGGTGTGTCACCCCCAATGTCTATAAAAATCACAGGATATACTCTAAAAAAAATAATGAAGATTTCAGGGTTCACACTTTCTGGAAAGTCAGGGAAAAAAAAATTGGTCAGGGAAAGTCAGGGAAACGTTTTAAAATATGCTGAAAGTCAGGGAAATTCCAAAAAAGTCAGGGAAATTTTAAAATTTCCAAACATATGAAGAATGATCCATGGACCAAGTTACATATTTTTGAAATATTTTTTTTTCCTTACTGTATAATTGTGGAATGAGATGTATTTGATAAGTGAATGAAAAGGATGGGCGAGGAATGACATTCCATAAATCTACTTCTATCCTGTTTCTTTCTATTTTTTTAGTTCACTATTACCTACTATTCTCCTTTTCTGTTAAGAAGGTTGTTCCAGTTCTATCCTTCCGATTGAAGGCTGATTGGTATATGGACTGTGTTTTAGGATCTGTATGAATTATGGACTTAATCGTTTATATCTTGTTTTTTTAGGGAATTATACTTTTTTGAGGTGTTTTTTTTTTTGAGGTTTGACGAAGTGATTTTTGATTTTGTGCAGTTGAAGTATTTATTATTTATTTAAAAATGACTTCAAGCAAAAAAAAAGCTTAACTTTAACTACCAGTAGTTGGACGTCAAATGAACTTGGTTTCATTTCTGTTCACAGATTTACAATGTCTCATACTTAATATTATGGAAAGATTTCTTAAGTCCAGTAAAATGCCTGCTACAACCAAACAACTAAGCTTTTTGCATTAGATTAACATGACAAACTTGAATGCCAGACTGTGCAAATCAAAATGACAGAAAAGGTATTAGAAAGATGTCCTCTGAAGTACAAGCCTGTCCAATGGCTCTCATCATTGGATCCTAGTATAGTTTTCATCAGCCAGAACAAGGGGAAACAAAAGATTTTTTGATTTTTGCTAGAGGGCATTGTTCAATAAACCGATCACAGTTCTGTTTGCTGAGAAAGAAAAAGGCACTATACTCTACCTTTGCAGTGAAGCTCATTTACCCTTGAATTAAAATTCAAATTATTTTTGGAGGTGATTGCCCTTCTAAGAAGAGACTTGATGAGTTTTTTTCTTTTATAGCATCTGAAAAATCAATTTTAAAATTTTTATGCAGATAAATTTTGTTTGGGGGGCCAAAAAAAAAAAAATTTTAATAAAAATTTTAGGGATGATATTTTTGCATGGATGCGACAGTGGAAGGAGGTTTTCTATAAATTAGCAGATTTAGTGTGAGAATCTGAAAGAAACATAGTCTGATTTCTCAAAGACCAGTGCACAATGCTATAAGACCTCATGAAAGTATTCATAAAGTTTCTATCACTCAAAAAATGTTTGCAAATGAGAGCTGCCCATAGGAGATATGATGAACATCTCAAAGTTTCAAAAAGAAAGAAAAAGAGGAGAATAAAAAAGGTGAAAAGAAAAATCTCCATACAGATCTATAACCTTGAAGAGAGAGAAAGATGTTAAACTGAAAGCTTTTGACAGAAGAAACGCTATAAAATCAAAATTCAATTATGCTGAGAAGAAAAAAGTTAACCTAAATCTCCCCATTTTAGAACTTTTGTGATTACAGTGGACACTATTCACCTAGGCTATTAATGTAAGCTTTTAATTTATTTTCTTTTTGTATAAATAAAACTGTTTTCTTTTGGAAAAAATAAAAAAGGAGTGCTTTGGACGGCTATGGGTAAGGTATAGGCTGATTACTAAAAAAAAAATATTTTTTTAAATTCATCCATGATGATGAACAATTTCTAAAGTGAATTTTCAATAATTTAATGTATGAACTGAGTAAATAGGCTGCAATAATAATTAATAGATATTTTATACACCAAAAATAACGAACACGCTGGTCAGGGAAAATTTGCAGATTTGGTCAGGGAAATCAAATTCAAAATTTTAGTGTGAACCCTGTCTTAGAATAATGAAACCGAAAATTGTCACCCTCTAGGAAAAAAAGTTACAGCCTCTCAAAGTTTTTAAAAATCCTATAGGATTTTCTTATACAAAAATAAACATTCTTTTTTTTAAAAATCACATGATATACTCTTAAAAAATAATAACGAAGCTTAAAAAAAAACAAAATGATTTAAGTCTTTAGGATAAAAAGTTACAACCTCTCAAAGTTTAAAATTTTCCCTTAGGCTTTCTTATAAAAAAAAAATTACTAGGCCTCGTGCTCATTTTAGGGTCATCCTAGTTCAGGTTATGATAAGATTTAAGTATACATAGATTTTCTATGTGTATACCTAACAAAACTTTTCATTACCTGAACTAGAGGGCCTGAAATGAGACCTAACCTTGATGGATCAAAAATAAAATGTCTATGGGATTTTTAACTTTGAGAGGCTGTAACTTTTTTTCCTAGAGAGAGTGACAATTTTAGTTTTCATTATTCTTCATTATTATTTTTTTTAGAGTATATCCTGTGATTTTTAAAAAATTAGGGGGTGACAACCTTCTGCACTACTTTCACCTCCTTGAAGGATGAGAGGGCTTGAAATATCAGCCTAGATTTTTTATTAACTTTATCAAGAAGAGATTGTGTCTTTGGGTCAGACCTTTTCACTGAAATTAAGGCTTGAATGACTCGAGGACAAATGAAACTTTGAAAGAATAAAAAATGAAAGATAGCCTACTACCAGACCAAATTATTTGACGTGAATTTTGAAAAGGTTTAGACGACAAAAAAAAAAAAAATTAAAAAAAAATTCTGAAGTTGAAAATGATCAAGGCCTACAAGGCCTAGCTGCCTAAGTTTGAAACTGATTTTTTTTAAGAAAAATACCGAAATGGAATGATTAGGCTATATTGGATTGCTTCCTACAGTTGTAGGATTGTAATTTTTTTACTTATACCTACAAGCCCCGTAACACAAACTTTTTTAAGGACCTGTAGGTACAAGTGAAAATTTTACAAGTTTTAGACCAAAATTACAAGTTTGGCAACATTTGAATTAGGTCTGCTTTGTGTATTTCTGTATTACGAGGTTCTAATGTTATAGATAAAATTTTCTTTGATTTGCTATATTACTTTTCTTTTGTTTACTTTGTTTTTTTCTCATCCATCATGTCCGAAAGGGAAATGAATATTGTTGAGGACGAAAATCTACATATATTTTGCCCTTTCCCTTTATAGCGAATGTTATTCATGTTTGTTTACATTCAGACATTTTCGTAGTCTTTTGGTAGTTTTAGTTTTGTTTTCCCATTTTTATGGGTTACCTTTCTGTTTCTAATTTTAATAATGTGAATAAGAAACCTTCATATTCCTTCAATTAAGTTTTTATTAAATATTTGTTCATTTAAAATAGATATATTAAAGTAACCAAAGCAACTAGTCATAGCTA
>JABUQX010077942.1:47500-50977 GCA_015478945.1 Trachelipus rathkii
CAATCACTGGCTAGAGACTAAAGTGAGGAGTATTTTTTCATAATTAACTTCAATAACTATTTTATATATATATATATATATATATATATATATATATATATATATATATATATATATATATTCTAAAGAGGGCGCATGAACTACGCTCTGCTACCACTTTATGTGGTAGGTTTTTGATCCCCACCACAATAGAAGGGCACCTCACCTGTAAGTTTTGATGAGGTAGATTCCTTTCTCAGAAGGGTCTGCCACTACGTTGAGGTGTTTAACGACTCTGGGCGGACTTCTTCTGTTGGTGGAGTATATAATATATTTATTCTGGCAGTGGAAGGCTCTTGATCTAATTACAGTTGTTCCTTTTTCTAACTTCCGGCTCTTTTACTCATCTATTTTAAAATCCAGCTACTTCTATGTTGGTAGGAATTACCTGTTAACAGTATTAAAATTGGATCAATGTGCTTTAAAAAAAACAAAGTAAAATATGCCACCATAGTGTGTGTCATATTTTCAAAAGTTCTGGCAAACGAACAACAGCGATTTGTGTGAATTATCACTCTGTTCCCTCTTTGATACAACTCTTATTGTACTTTTTAAATTCTTACCCAAACTTACAAAAGTTACATTAATCAGCTTTCATTAGGACAAAATAATTCATAAAACAAGTAATTGCTTTATTGCATCAACAAAAAAATTGATAATTTATGTACACACATCAAATATATCAAAACAGAAATATGTTATATACATATATATATATAATATATTGTGTATATATATCGCATATATATATCAATAAGTAAAAAAAATATATGAAGAATTTAATAAAAATCGATAAGGATTTACTAAATAAATAACCAATATAAATAAAATAGAAAAAAAATATAATTACCATAACAACAAATAATAAATTGAATATTTCGAGTTACAAACTATTCTTTCAAACAAGTATAAATTGAATAGTTTTAGGTTACAACTATTCTTTCAAAAAAAATAGAATTACAAATAACAAAGTAATAATTGAATAGTTGTTAGGGTTAAAAATAATAGCGATTATTTTATATTAGATTCTTTTAAATAATATTTAGTCTTTCTTGTTAAAACCAAGAGGTTCATATTTAATTTTAGATAGGTTTTTATTCTTTGATAATGTCAACCAACGTATTTTTCTATGTATTATAGATAATGATAATGTTTCTTCTTTCTTTTTGAAAACACAAACAATTTTATTTTATTGCAATTATTCGAAGTCTCTATCTTCGCAGTCATTGTTTACCAAGACTTAATATTTCTTTTTTATATTTTTCACACACTTTCTTTTCAACACGAACACTGTTTATACTTATTTCTGAAAGATTGCTAAAACCTTGAGGGTAATGGCTTTTCCGCTGAGGATTCCCTTCCTTCAACTGTAGAAGAGAAAGTTGCAAATAGCAGACTTTATTTTTCAATCTCTGTGCGATGTTGGCAGATCTTCAATGATGTATTCAGCCTAAGACGCGGTGGACTAGGCACTTCAATGCTGGGGTGTGATAGATTCCAAACCCCGGATATTGACTTTACTTTGCAAACTTCGGGATCAGGAACTGGGACTGGGATGTTAACTTCGGGATCACAACTTGGAAACTAAACAGAAACAAGAATTATAATCATGTCTATCATGTCTAAAACATCACCTACACAATAAATTGATTTTCCGTTTATTTGATTTTTGTTCTTTTTCTCTGTTATATTTTATTCAAATACACACCTGTAAGGATGGGAGAAATAAGACATAGATGAATCCATCTCAATATATATATATATATATATATATATTATTATATATAAACCTATTATTATATATCATAATATATATATATATATATATATATATATATATAATATATATAACTATATATATATAAATATATATACCGTATATTATATATATATATATATATATATATATATATATATATTATATATTATATATATATATAATATATATTATATATATATTATATAACTATTATATATATATATATATATATATATGTGAAAAGACCCTTAGTTGCAGATGGAATTATAAAATACAGAGCGGAAAAGAGCTTGTATTTCCACAAAATATATTATATAATTATATATATATAAATAATTATATATAATATATTATATTATAATATTTATATATATATATATATATATTAATATATATAGTCAGGCGGGTGACTGGGCCACTTTAGGTATAAATTGTCCCCCTCCCCCCTTTTCCCTAATACACTTATTGGGAATTTTTTCTTATGAAAATCAAAGGCCTATAGGTAGTCATGAGCACACAAATAAAAAAATGTAAGTTATTTAATAAATAGTTTATTAAAGTTTTAAATGAAGCTCATTCAGACTTTCCTTAGTGGGGTTATCAGGACATCTCTTGGGAATTTATATTTCCATATAAATTTAATTTTTTTATTTTATTTTTATTTTCATAGGTAATTGTTTAATTATAAAATTAGTCATAAGTATTAAAAATGTCAATGATGATACATAAAATAAGCAAAAAAAATGTTGGCAATCCAATTCACCCCAATTCGCCGGGTGAATTTGCGACACAATTGGAATTCATATTTTTTTGTAGTAAATTTAAGTTTTTATTTTAATTTTTACTTATTATAAGTAACTTTATTATATTAAAATTACCTATATGTAATAAAAATGTAAATAACAATACATAAAATAAGAATAACAATGGTGTCCCAATTCACCCCATCATCAATTTTTATGATGGGGTTAATTGGGCAACCATTGTTAGGCCTGATTTAACCACTATATACTGGTTGAAAGAAATTACTTTGCCAGTTTAAAGCTAACATCACTCAACTGTATACACTGAAAAATAATTAAAATCCATTCTACGACTTTTTCATTTTATAGCAAAGTTAAGAAAAACTCAAATTTTTTCAAAAGTGAAATTCTATTTTAAGGAAATTAACTCCCCTAATGCATTATAATTTTATAAAAATATAAAACTCTCTAGAATTAAAGAAATCTAAATAAAACTTTTGTAGTACTACCGCGTGGCTATTGAATGGGCAAAAAAATTTATTTATTTTTAATTTTTATATTTAGTGTCCAAATTCACCCCACAAAAAAAGGCGGACCGAGTCACAAATATGTGCTATTCCATCTTGTATTAACATCTTGAATTGCATAAGTGAGCTTGTAAGATGTGGTCATCAAGTTCTCTTTGTATTTTTAAGTTCCATTACAGCTCAAAACTGGAATGACTGATAATGTGTTACAAATATTCCTACATTTCTTTATTAAATCACACTGTTCTTTTAGAGAGAAATTAAGGCATCTTTAATAACAAATGAATTTTACAACCATATTCTATGATTGCAACTTATGGTGCCTAAATCAGTTCAAGTTCATGTTATATTGCTTCCATCTCGAAGGATCAAATAGATTTTTTTTAAGGGGAATTTCCCAATTATTCAT
>JABUQX010077943.1:0-2500 GCA_015478945.1 Trachelipus rathkii
ATGTAATTAAAACATAAAAACGTAAAACGGTAAACCGATGTAACAAAAACTATATAAAAAAAGAGAAGCTAAGATTAAAATATAACTGAAGCCAAGCTTTTGAACTCTACATTCGGAGGTCTTTATTCAAGGAAATATAAAGATAAAAAAGGAATAAAATCTAATAAGAACACTGGACAGCTTTAGTTGGTTCGACCAAACATCTAATGTATTTTTTCAAGAAGCCCTTTAAAACGTTTTTCCTCCATTAATAGATTATTTAACAGATTATCAATTTTATTTCTCCTGAATTTTTTTTGATTTTTTAATATTTTTTATAATAAATGATTCGATGAGTTTTCTTTCCTCAACATTTTTGCATGATAAAATTATTTTAGCAGAATTCATATTAATCGTATGATTGTTTTCATTCATATGCTGGTGCAAAGGAGAGTTGCGGTCCCCATACCTCGGACTACAACCATTTTGATACGCAAGTCTTTTGAAATCATCGGTTTCACCGAAATATTTTTTACCACAATTATTGCAAGCTATTCTATAAATTCCTGTATTACAATCTTCATTATTTAAATGAATTTTTGACATTAATTTCTTAAAAGTGTTCAGTACTGACTGAATTAATGATATTGGATTTGATAAAATTTATTCATTTCGGGTTCAATATGAGAGGGAATAACCATTTTTTTCATCCTTTTTATAAGTTTTATAAAATAAATACTGTTCATATCAATATGGTTATAGTCTAAGGTGTGGGGACCGCAACTCTGAATACAATGAATACAACTCTGAATACAATGAATGAATACAATCATAAGATCAATATGTATTCTGCTAAAATAATTTTATCTTGCAAGAATGTTGATGAAAGAAAACTCATATAATCATTTATTTTAAAAAAAATGCTAAAAATTTCAACAAAAATCCAGGAGAAATAAAATTGGCAACTTGTTAATTATAATTTATTAATGGAGGAAAACGTTATAAAGGGCTTCTTGAAAAAATACATTAGATGCTTGGTCTAACCAACTAAAGCTATCTAGTATTTATTATTAGAATTTATTTTTCTTTAATCTTTATAGCTCCTTGAATAAAGACCTCCGAATGTAAGGGTCGAAAGCTTGGCCACAGTTATATTTTTAATCTTAGCTTCTCGTTTTTATATTCTTTGTTACATCGTTTTATTGTTTTATATTTTTAATGTTTTTTATTACATTGGTTTGGTTCGTAGATGTTTTTTTTCTTTATATTAAATTACTATATTTATAATATATATTATATAATATATATATATATATATTATATTATATATATATATATATAATATATTATATATCATATATATATACTGTATATGTGTGTGTGTGTGTGTGTGTGTGTGTGTGTGTGTGTGCCAGCGTGCGTGTGTGGGTGTGTGGGTGTGTGTGTGTGTATGGTGTTTCATAAGTATAGTAACTATTCTCGGCGGTTGTAGTTTTGTTTGCTCTATTAAATAATAAATTTAAACGCAATAACCAATTATTGTCAATCTATTCAGAGAAACAGCTGTTTCAAATTGGCTCGTAAAAAGCTAATTATGAGATGAATTAAAAACAATAAATGATTTACTATTTGCATTTGTTTCCTGTTTTCGAATACAAAAAATAAAAAAAAAATAAAACAATTTGATATTCATCGTGATTGTTCGTAAAACTCCATCGCCATTTTTTATGCACTTTGCAAGTCCTGAGACGGTTGTACCTAATTTTTTTGTGTGGATTGTCAGTATGTCATGGTGTTCTTTAATGAAGATAGCATCAATAATGGCAACGAGCAACTTGTTATCTCTTGAGCTATATTTTCCTTGCTTATTTTGCTTCCATCCATACAAATCAAAATATAAGAGAGCAAAGCTTGGATACGTTATTTACAAGTGAATGGGATAATCACAGTCGATATACAATCAAGTCAAGAAATCTTTCAGAGTATTCTCTTCAAGCAACAATATCACTTTGCAGCCTTAAAGAATCCGTTAACGATGATCTGTTAGCTATCCAAAATGTGTTAAAATGTGTAATATATATATATATAATATATATATATATATATATATATACTATATATATATTATATTACTATATACATATCTATTTATTGATATATATATATATATACTATATATATATATTATATATATATATACTATATATATATAGTATATATAAATATTATATTATATATATATATTATATATATATTTTATATATCTTTATATATATTTTATATAATATATATATATATAATAGTAATATATATCTATTATATATATATAATATATATATATATATATATATTATATATATATTATAATATATATATATAAATACTATAGGTAATAGTTCCGGTTAAGGTAATGTTTCCAGATATCGATATTGTTAGAAAAGATTAATCGATTTTATAATATTCCGCACCATGCAACTTGCCAAGTGTTTTCAAATAAACAACTTGCAGTATATATATATAT
>JABUQX010077943.1:5000-7500 GCA_015478945.1 Trachelipus rathkii
GTCATTCCCCGGAAGGCCGAGTAGAGCCGACTCCTGATATCGGGGGCGGCTGACCCTTGGGGTAGCAATTAGTGTAGAAAAAATCTTTTTTTTTTTTATTAAAACTAATGGGTGTACTCCAAGGGTAAACCGCCCCGACTGGCAGAGTCGGGTCTGCTCGGCCTTCCGGGGACGATAGGGTAGCGGACTAACTTCCCCCCCTCCGGGAGGGTCTCACTCCGGAGCCCCGCTCTTTGGTATTTGGGTGTCGCGGTGGGGGGGGCGGCGGGGAGGGACAGGGCGGGCGGGGGCAGGGGGTTCCTTCGCCCTCCCCTCGGGGTATGGAAAACGTCCCCCATCTGTTCCCTGTCGGCCGCGAGCCCCCTAATGGGCCGTGATATATATATGCCATCTATATATATAAGTATATATATATTATATATATATATATAGGTACTATATAGTATTAGTACTATATGACTATATAGTATATATTGTGTATAGTAGATATTATATATCTTATATAGTATATAGTATATATACTATGTATACTATATATATACTACTAGATATTATATACATATATATATATACTCAGTGATATATATATATATATAATAGTATAGAGTTATCTATGATATTATATATATAATTATATACTAATAGCCCCCTAATGGGCTGTGATATATAGTATGATAACTATATAGTATTCTATTAATAATATATAATATAGTATATATTATATCCTATATATATATAATTTAGTATAGTATATTATATATATATATAGTATATATAGGAGTAATATATTATATATATATATATACTATATATTTATCTATTGATATAACTGATGACTTATAGTATATATATATAGTATAATGATATATATAATAATATATTAATACTATAATATATAATAATATATATATATATATATATATATATATACTATCATATATATTATATTTATATTCAAATGTTTGAATTTTTTTCTTAATTTTTCATAAATTTTACTTTAAAATAACACATTTAACGGTTAATTATATGAGCGTAACTATATTAAACAAATATTTCATTTTGAAAAATTATTTAATGTAGATTTTTGTCGAAAGGCAGTGTCTACTCTTACGTGTTCGAACAAACTATACTTATATACATGGGTAGCAACGATATCCGATAACTTACCATTATCGGAAAAAACAATCGATATTTGATAAACATTACCTCAAACCGAACTATTACCAATATAATTCATATATAGTATATATATAATTATATACTATATATATATTGTATATATATATAGTATATATATATATATTATATATATTATATATTATATATTTATATATATATAATATATATAATAATTGTATATTATAAATTTTAAAAAAAAATTTTAATATATTATCTATATATATTTATATATATATCTATCTTATCTATATATATATATATATTATATAGTATATAATATATTATATATTATATGTAATTAGAAGATAATCTTCATATATATATACTTAGTTTATACTATTATTACTATAATAATATTATATATATATATTATACTATATATATTATAATATATTCTATATATATCTATATTTATATATATTTATATATTATATATACTATAGTGTATATACTTAAAAATATATGTATTAATATGATAAATCTTTTGTTTATGAGACATTAGTGCAATTACACGACATTATATAATATATATATATATTATATATATATAATCTATATATATATATTATATATTAATATGATATATATATATATTATATAGAATATATTATATATAGCTTATTATATATATATATATACTATAGTAGGTATATATAATTACTATATATATATATATAATTATATATAGTAATATATATACATGTATTTATATATAAACATCTTATATATATAATCATTATATATCATATATATATATATTATTATATATACTTATATATATAATATCATATATATATATATATTAGTATCTTATATTATTAAATATATTAATATATTAAGTTATATATATATATACTTATATAATATAGTGTATATTTATATAATATATATATACTATATAATAAAATATTATATATATACTATTTATATATAATATATATATATATATAGTATATATTAGTGTGTGTGTGTGTGTGTGTGTGTGTGTGTGTGTGTGTGTGTGTGTGTGTGTGTGATAATTATTATATACTCAGTAAGTATAATACAATATGTACAATAAATATTGTCTTAGACCCATTTGTCATATTTATGAAAAAAAAATTATCTAGTCTATTAGGAATATAAAAATAATAATTTGAAATGATATATATTTCTTAAATTCTTAAATCTTTTATTGCAATTATTATATATATGAAGACTATAAAAAAAACATATTCCCTATAAAAAATAATTAAAATAAAATGAATTACTAAAAAAAAATTGAATTTCAAATGAAAAATATATTGGAAACTAATAAAATTATATATTTTTATTTTATTTT
>JABUQX010077943.1:12500-20000 GCA_015478945.1 Trachelipus rathkii
CTTTTTGTAATGCGTGTGTTTCTTCATCATTACTGTTCCGTGAAATTCCAGTAATCTGTTATTGATTACCGTGTAGCGTTGGTTCTGTAGATTTCGTTTTTTCCTTTTAATGGGTGGCGAATTAATAACTGTTCGAATTGAAGTTTTTCAACTCCAACACAAAGTGATGATTTAACTTGTTCTAATATTGTGTTACAAAAAAACATACCTTTATAACGGGGATCTAAGTAAGTTGCAATAGTATGAATGTCATTAATTTCCACAGAACCAAAGCGTTTTTCTAGCTCCAGTTTTATTACACAATATTTCTTTTCATTCTTTTTAAACCGTCATCATTTTCATTTGAACATGGTTCAAAATGATTCGTTAGCGTTGAGATTAATGGTATTATATCGAAGACAGAAGCTGTAGAGGCGCTGATTTTTTTGACATTACTAATCTCATGTGACTCTGTTGACTCAAATTATTATGACTTTCTTGCTGTGAGATCATGAGTCATCATTACACAGTTGAGTCGAGCGAGTCCCATGTCTCTCATTTAAAGTTTGCATTCAGATTCATCTCAATTAAATTTTTTTATGCTATAAAATTCTTGCGTTTTTTAAAACCACTGCAACATCCGCAGGTCAAAAAGCGTGGATGTGCGGATGCGGATGCGGATGCGGATGTTTAATAATGTGTGGATGCTCCGCGGATGGATGTTACTTCTGTATCACTAATATATATATATATATATATATATGGCAGCATATATATAGCAGTTAGCAGTTAGCATATATATATGTGTTATATATATATATATTATAGTTATTATATATATATATATATAAATATATATATATATATATATATATATATATAAAATGTGTATGTGTGTTTAAACTTAGCAAAAGATGCGCATGAAGAAAGAGACAGAGGAGACATATATGCAGCGTTGTGGCAGATATTGGAAGTGGTTCAACCTGGGTGCAGATTGGTAATCGTTTCAAGATATTTGCATTCCACCTTCACAATGTATGTTCGTGAATATTTAAAATCTTTGGTTCATTGTTAGTCTTCAAGTGTGAAGTGTGGTTTTAAAAAACTACACCTTTCAGATACTCCAAAGGAAGAATCTGAGGATCGTGGGGACAACAAAATCTTAGAAAGTAAACGACCACCAAAGAATTCTCGTAACATGACCATTGTTTCATTTATCGTATATGAGCCGTCACAACATATTTTTGAAACCAACATTTTCATGAAATCATATCCAATAGTTTAATAAACTAAATGATGAATCCACGATAAGATCTTGCAGTTACAGTATTGTAAAAAGAGAAGGGCCCTATCACATGACGACAGGAAACGACACACCAAATTAGCTGTAATATTCGTTTAAAAAGTGAGAAAATTTTCACTGTTCCAAAATCGACTGTTTTGACTGTTCACATAACCTTTCAAGTATAAAGGACGTTTTCGATTTTAGGATTTCACAAAGGAAATTTAGACTATAAATTCGCTAATTTGTATTTCATCTGTATCAAATAAAAAGCAAAATGAAACTTATCCGAGGTCTAAAACTTTGATTTTGAGCAATTTTCTTTCTTTCGAGGTTAGTTTTGTATTTTCATTTGAAAAGCGAACATATTCCAGATATTTCTGAGATCCCCTCCAAGATTTTTTGTCAAAAAAGACCCGAAACTTGAATTATATAAAAAGGGTCTATTATTTAAAAAAAAAAAAAAAAATATAGTAGCAATTTTTGATATTTATAATCAAAACCCAAGGAACACTAATTTTCATCACCCTATGAAAATTGTCTTTATAGTTTATATATATATTTTTTTAGTATTATTATAATTTTTTTTTTTTGCCCTTTTTTTTTTCCTTATTATCCGATCGATATGAAATTTTCAGAGCATCTATAATTGGGAGAGATACACCTTTTTTTATTTATTTTTTGTATACCCTGCCAAATATTTAAAAAAAAAAAAAAAAAAAAAAAAAAACATTTTTCCGGGAACAGAGGCAAAATTGATATATAGTCATACAACAAAGTGATCTAAGTATAAAAGGTGCATCTCCCCCAATTATACATCCTTTGAAAATTTTGTCGAAAACATTCTTTTTCTTTAAATGAAAATTCATAATAAATCAATAAAACGCTGTAAATCAACGTTTTAGGACTCGGAAAAGCTGCATCCTGCTTTTCATCTCAAGATAAATGGAAAATGAAAATGTTGTACTCAAATTTAAGTTTATGGGATTTTTCTATGAAAGTCCATTAGGAATGCCTGAAAATCTAAACCTCTCCTGAAACGATTCCTCGTCACTGAAGATACACGATGCATTATTTCAATTTCATTTGTATAAACAAATAAAGGAAACCAACAACAGTATGGTAAGCAATTTTTATAATCTGGTTCTTTCAGTTCATGGATGAACGACACCAGTGCTGTTTGGAAGCAATTTTAACCTCTTTGTAGCTCTCAAAACAGCAGCTGGTGACAAAACCAACACGTGATTAAAACCATCCTAGAGGTTTTATGGATGTACATCGTAAATATATTTCAATTTATTTTGTGACATGTTCGACATTATCTGCGGAAATCACTTATTCTTAAGCTCATAACATCTAAATTATTTCGGAAACGAGTGTATACAAAGGGCTGCGACACATTATTTTATCAAGAACGTTGATAATAATTAACAGTGAAGATTTCTTGTGTTCTTTCGATTTTGTACAGACCTGTCATGATAATTTTTAATAAAACCTGATATTATAGGCTAGCTTAGAATTGCAAACTGAGGAAACTCAAATCAAGCTTCCCTATCACACATTTGAAAGATTTGTACTCTCATTTAAAATGTTTTGGAAGCTTTAATTTTGTGTGAAATGTAATGAAACATTGTTTTTATTTTTAAATACTTCATGTTAAACATAATTCGTTTTTAGAGGAACCGATTATCTTTTCATCTTTGATTTTGCATTACTGATTTATCTTGATTTACTAGTGGACAAAGATATATTTGCTCTTCTCAAATCATGAACATGAGCATATCATGCAGATTACTCTGCAAATATTTTTTTAAAAATCTTTATAGAAAAATATATAAAACAATCTGGCACCTAACTTAATCCCAGGATTTCTTTCTTTACATATTAATCGTAAGATTAATGCACAGGTGATTGCATTAGCTACTACAGAAAGTGATTGGCTTGTGTTGCAAGCTTTTCATATTTAATTTGAAGATCCTATATTATTTTATTTATTTTTTTAATTATTTTATTTAATTTTTTCATCTTTGAGATATCAGATAGGTGAACACGTCAGACCCTTGTGATAACATATATGTGGGGGCGAATGCTATTCACTTAGCAGAGCAAGCAAAAATTATTTTTGAAATTCTCCCAATATATATATATATATATATATATTTATATATATATATATATATATATATATATATATATATATATTATGTATATATATATATATATATATTTTATATAAATACTATATATATCTAATTAAATATATATATATATATATACTATATATAATATATATATACTATTATATATATATATATATATATAATATTATTATATATATATATATATATATATATATAGTATATATATATATATATATATATATATATATATGATAATATATTATATATATTATAATATATTATATATAGTATATATATAATATGATTATATATATTATATAATATAATGATAGATGTTCAACATGAACCTCACTGGGATATCTCTATTCAAGGGGGGGGGGGTAACTTCTCTAGGTAATTGCTAACCCTTTGGATCCGAACAAAAGGGATTCGAACCCTAACAACGCCTATTCCACGACAATCTTCATCGTGCTACCGTTAAAACCACTGTTAGAAAAACGTTGGACCTTTAAAAAAAATCAAATGATATTGTTGACTTTGAGCGTAATGTGAAGGATAAAATATCGATTTTTTTTTTCTCTTCCACCGATAATCGATTTTTTTTTAAATACTTTCCCTACCCATCGTGTTATAACTTAAGCGCAAGGTGCATATCTACTACGTTGGTTTTTGCGTTACTGTGTAAACTTAATTTACTGTGTAATTTAGATTTATATAAATTTAGATTTATATAAATTTAGATTTATATGGTTTTAAGATTTATATATATATGTATAATATCTATATATATATATTATATAATAATATATATATATAATGATATATATTATTATATATATATATCTATATAATATATATATATATATATATAATATAAATATAAGGATCATGTCCCGTTATCTCAGCATCCACTTTCCATATACCTATCGATTGCATGGATTCGAACATTTTTGTTTTTTAAGAATTTTGCCTTATTGTTATTTCCTTACTATAAACGTATTAATTAATATACAAGTTCTGCGTATGAAATAAAAAGTAAAAAAAGTTGAAAAGAAACAATTTAATAATAGATAATTAGAGCTTACAATCACAAGAAATAAAATTACAGTATTATGGTGATTTATATATATATCGTATATATGATATATATATATATATATATATAATATATAGTAATATTATATATTATATATATATATAATATTAATTATAATAGTAATATACTATATAGATAATATAATATATATATATATTTATTATATATATATATATTAGATAAGTATATATATATATATTTATATATTTATATATATTATAATATTATTTATATTATATTTCTCTAGTATTATATATATGTATATATATATAAATATATATATATAATATATATAGGACCTGTTATGTTTACGACTTTTAGGACTCCGTCAGTTTTGAATTTTTTTATTTGTTTTTTTTTTCATATATTTTCTATAATATATATATATCCCAACAGTCAATTTAAGGGGTGACGGAAGCATGATTCAAACAAAAATATCAATGGACGTCAGTATAGTTGGAATTTTTACGCGGGGCCGGAACTCCCGTCAGTTTAAATTTTTTTCTTTTCGCTTCTCTTCTTTTTTTTAACATAAAGGAATACCCAAGGGTAACGTGCAAAGACTGGAGAAATTGTGGGCAGGGAGTCGGGGGTCGTTCATCGGCGCTTCCCGGGGTGAACGACAGGGTTAGAGACTATTTCCCCTCGGGGAGGGTCTCCGGAACCCCTGCTCTTTGGTCATTGGGTGTGCGCGGGGGTTCCCTCCGCCCCTCCTCCTACGGGGTATGGAATGACGTCCCCACTCTGTCCCCCGTCGGCTCGAGCTTTTTTTGTTTTTTTAATTTTATTTTTTTTTTTTTTTTAATTTTTAAAAAAAAAAAAAAATTTTATTTTTACGCGTTTTTGTATAGCTTTACAAAAACAACGCCTGTTCAAATATGTGATTTGTTTTTTCTGTAAGTGTTTTACTTTTTGACATTGGGGTACTTATTGAGATATTCAATATATGAAAAAAAATAATTTTTTGTTTTTTTTTTTTTTTTGTAGTTTTGTTTTTACACTTACGGAATAAAACTTATACGCTGATTTGACATATGTAATTGTTATTTTTTTGTAAGTGTCGTAATTTTCGTTTCCCCGAGATATTTTTTACCATTTTTTTAAAAATTTAAAAGTTTTATTGATCATAATGTGATTTAAAATAATTATTTACAAAAATATTTCGAACTTTTTGGAATCAGTGTCCATCATCCCCGAAATTCATTGTTGTTATCAAATCGAAGCTAACCATACTGTTAAAAAAAAAAAAAAAAAAATTATTTTCAAAACCAATTTGAGTATAAAAACACAACCTCGCCTATATATAATAACATACATTTAAATTTATATATTATTATATATATATATAATTATATATATGATATATGTATATTTATATATATATATATATATAATAATATATATATATATAGCATAATTACAAAATTATCCCTCTGAAAAGTATGACACTTTACAGAAAATCTCAATGCGGCAATTACATAATTTGGAATCAGAGTATAACAAGCTTATTACCAGAATGTAAAAAACCCCAGAAGTACGAACACTTACAGAAAAACCAAATTACATATTTGGAACCAGCGTATAAAGCTTATTATATGTAAAGTCGTTTATGATTTAAACTAACGAATACCCTAGAGGTAGACCGCATAGATATCAGGAGTCGGGTTCTCTCGGCCTCTAGGTGGACGAGGGGGGACTTCGATCCCCCCCTCTGTCCCTCGGCTCGAGCCCGCCTAATGGAAATATTGTTCCTTGAACCTTCAATTTTTAAGTGGGCTCCCATGGTGTTTGTTAGTTTTACAAATCATAAAACGACTTTAACATATAATAAACTTTTACCCGATTCAAATATGTTAATTTGTTTTTCTGTAAGTGTCCTACTTTTCCGAGATTTTTTTACATTCTGGTAAAAGCTTTATGACGCTGATTCCAACCATGTAATCTGGTCTTTAATTGTAAGTGTCCATTCTTTTGAGATAATTCTAATGAATCACGTTCAGTAATATCCATATATATTTATATATATATATATATATATATATATATTATATATAATTATATATATAATATAATATATAATATTATTAATATATATATATATAATATAGTATATATATAATATTTATATATATATATATAGTATAATATATATTACTTCACGCATATAGTTGTTATGTCTATTGTTATACTTTCCTACATGGTAAACATTACATTTCAATACGTGTGCTCTTTTTTCCTCGATCAATTTCCCATTTCATAAGCATTGTTACATAATTATGTTTTTGAATAGCAAGTAATAATAATATTTTTAGAAAATTTCACTACTGCATCAATTTCTGTTAAAATTGTGAAGCCCATTTCAAGATTATAAATTTGGTTTCATTTTCCATTGTTTTCCAGAACTTGTATAACTGAAAACAAAAGAAATTACATTTTGGTCGCAATGACAAAATGAGCCTTCACATTCTTTATAATCTTCAAAAATGTTTAAAAACAAATCCTAATTATTTATTTAACAATATTAAATAAATCTTAACCAAACTTATAATTAGCAATTTAACCTCACTAAAACTCATGTATTAATTTATTTCACTTTCCATTAAACTAAACTTATAATAGTAATTTATTTCACTTCCATTATTTACAATAACTAGCTATCTAATTAGAAAAAAAGTTCAATTTTTTAACACTATGAGGCGTTGCTGTTCATTGTGTTCGATTTAGTTGATTTTAAAATAAAATCGGCTTTAGCTTAACTGGATGCTGATAATCAACAAGAGCCTATATGGATATATATATATATATAGTATTATATTATAGTATATATTATATATATATTATATTTATTATATAATATATATATATTAATATATATATATATATATAATATATATATAATCTATATATTAGTGTTATAAATTTAGTTTTATATATAGATTTACTATGTTAAACTTAACAAAAACTTTATTTAAACTTAAGGATGTGTGATATATATATTTATA
>JABUQX010077943.1:22500-30000 GCA_015478945.1 Trachelipus rathkii
TTGAGTTATGAAAGAATCGTGAGTAAATCTTAGATTACATATTGATATAAATACTTTTTTTGATCTATTAAAATTAGAATGATCGTCTTGCGTGGGGAATAAAGATAGAACTACTAAGTATTACAATTGAAATGTATTAAAAGTGAGATCACATGATTAGAATAAGTGATAGAGACATTAAACTACTCGAGTTTTGAGAGTCGGTATTTCAATATATATTATATGTAATGATGAAATGAATGATAATATTGATGGAATTGTAATCCTTAGTTATGTGGAGTGAATTAATAGATGTCGCAGATTATGGGTTATGAGATAGTATTATGTATACTCATTATGTATGATAATAATTATAGTAGTATATATATGTAGTTTAATGATTATAATTAATATTGAAAGAATAGTAGTTTAGTGAGTGATAAGTGAGAGAAAGTTAGTAGATATTTACTGGGAATAATTCAATGATGTAATGATATTAATATATGATCTGGATGAATAGTAAATCAATTGCCTACAATAGGTTATGTTGAATTGTGTTATCACTATTCATAAATGTTGCTTATATGAGTTTGCTTATCATTAATTTATCTGCCATGTGTATTTGATTTTGTGTTATGGTGTGTGCTCTTTTGTTTTTCCTTGAAGCACTTTACTTAGATGTCTATATAGGTATGTTAAATAAATGTGGACTGTTATATATATTATGAGAAAGATAACTATTTGTTTAGGATAGTAGAATGGATGAATGACATTATGAGGTGTATGTGGAACGAGCCATGTATTATTTATTTCCTTATAACTAATTGATGTTATATAGACACTATCAGCAAGCTTCTAAATATCGGAATAATATGCAAAAATTAAATAGAGAGAATAATTGCTTGTATAAGAGAGTGGTTAGATATTGTATTAAGATAAAATGGGTGAAGGTATTATGTTACTAGTATATACTTAATTTCGAGGATATTTATTTATATTTTAACGAAATTTTGTTTATGTATTAATGTTTTTCAATATAGCGTTTTGTAATTTATAGCGTGCGTGTCTCTCTATATAAGTATATATAATAGGTTTAGGTATTTAAGTTAAGAGTTAGTTGAGTAGATATATACGCTGTAAGCTGTATTGGGTGAAGAGATAGGGGTTACTTGTCTCTCAGTCTATTATATTATAGAGAATATAGAGTAGAAATATATGAGATATAGATAAATTGGATAAGGTAATAGACGTATGATATATATTGAGGATGTATAAGGAGAAGAGATAATGTATATAGATTGTGATCGATGTAAGATATGTCAAGTAATGACGATTAAGGATAGTATATGGTGATCACTGTGTTATTAGTGTAGTAGTAGTAGATATATAGAATTATAGAGTATATATTATAGATAAGATAACGATATTATATATGATGATATGAGATATTATAGAAGATAGACTCTTCTATGATAAAAAGTAGTTATTAGTTATCACGATTAATGGAAGATAGATTATTAATAATATATAGAGTGATAGATTT
The DNA here is from genome assembly GCA_015478945.1 of Trachelipus rathkii. Classification (NCBI taxonomy): domain Eukaryota; kingdom Metazoa; phylum Arthropoda; class Malacostraca; order Isopoda; family Trachelipodidae; genus Trachelipus; species Trachelipus rathkii. Next base: position 24,023 of record JABUQX010077943.1, read on the forward strand.
TGGTTATGTAGAGATGAGATAATAGGCTAAGTATTTCTGATTTATATAGAATGAAGACTATTGCATGTTATAACTTAAGTTGGATACTTTAAATTTCTCGCATCTGGATTTGTTTTGTACTGTAGTGATTTGTGCTAGGATATATATGTGTATATTAGGAGGAATTTAATGTGTGTACTATGTGTGTTTCTCGTAGTATGGATGATTATGGGTACTTTAATTGTATTATGATATGATGTTCATGAATAGAGGGTATTTTAGAGTTAAATGTGGTTAATGAGTATTATATAATATAGATTAATGGATATATATATATACTGAAGAGTATTGTGTAATTGATATATATATATTTATATAATATATATAATAATATATATTATAATATAAAATATATATATATAATATTTAATAATATTTATGCTATATAATATTAATTTATAATATTATATATATATATATATTTATATATATATATATTAATATTATTATATATATTATATATATAATAATTAATATATATATATATATATATATATTATATATAATATATATATATTATATATATATATTATAAATATATAATAATATTATATTATTAATAATATATAATATATATATATTATATAATAATCTTATATAGCTGAAATAATAATGTAAAACACAATCTATTGATCTTTATTGCTCACTTAATATGAGTGTAATAATGTCCGAAAAATAAGCTGACAATTAGGTGATAACATTGTAGTATGTATAATGAACTCAGAAATTAATATCTAGTCTAGCATATTGTTAAATTAGGAATTAATAATTCTAATTTCACTTAATTAATTTCATATAAAGCGAAAAAATGGTGAAAGGTCACTTGAATATTGTGATCCAATTCAAAGTCAGTTTTTGTCGAAATCGTATTACTTTACTTATCAGTTTAATATAAAAGGTTTCACAAATAATACACTTGTTGCTTGTGTATGATATTATATATTGATAAATCATTATTTAGTAATAAATTACTACTATGATGTCCTGTACTCAGCAAAAGCTAACTATTTACAAAGGTATTATATAATATAATATATATATTAATATGAGCATTCATGATAGATAGACAATTCATTACAAGCCGTCTTCCAACTAAGTATAAAGAAATTAATATTAAATGTAGGGTGTGAATACTATAGTATTAGCTTATATTATCGAGTGATGTAGTTTATTGGTTGATATAATATATTATATTGAGGTGAAGAAGGTGGAGTGAAATATTTATGAAGAAATATAACGTAGGAGTGTATTAAGAAATTTTAAGATTGTCTATATTTGATAATTAAGTATTTGATGAAATTCGGTATTTAGGTTTAAGTGTGATATTGTATTGTTTAGTATGGTGATAGTTATAGTGTGCGTGAGAATCTAATACGTGAGTCAAGTGAAGATCCTGAAAAAAGGGATTGATTCTATGGGGATAAAGTTGAGACATATTTTCTCTGAAGTGTAATGAGAATTTATCTATCGTTCATGGGTCGGGACGAGAGTGCCGTGAGAATAGCACAATCTAGCAGAATGGAGTGTCATATGCACAATGTGTTTATTGAACTCTGAATACGGTGATACGCACTACTGTGTATTTAGTAACAGAAGAAGAGATGTCGAGATAACTTTGTCTATCTGACTCTAGAGTCAGGAGCATACTTATCTATGTGATTATTTATCATCCGCTCGCACTCAAACGTAGGGCCCAACAGGGTGCCGCGAGAAGGTGATAATAATTTAAGGGTAGTAAATTAGAAAGCACCTAGGGTGGTTATTGATGCTATAAGATGGATATTGCAATACTCTATGCAAATACTAGAGTGAGTGTGTAGAGTAGTGGTGTCTCTAGTAAGAGCTAGCCTGCAGTTCATTATTACGTGGTTAAATGGTTAAATTATTTCAACCATGTATATATACTGGGTCATTTAGCTGGATTTCCGTGCGACTCACTACGTGATAATTGTTTTGTACCGACTGTTATAGCTCTATAAGACGAGATCAATAAAAGAAATTATCTTGTTTATGTGTGTTGTTCGATAGCTGTAGTGTGTCAATTATCTACGTGCTAACGACTCATTTATACTGCTTAGGGTTAGTAATAGGATCCTAGAGATGAACTACCTCAAGCAGGTTCTAAAAATCACATATCAGTCGCGCCGTCATTCATTAACAAAATAACAAATTTATTGACGGATGTGCACTGAGATAATGCATTATACACTTTAATGATGATATAATTGAGATATATAATATTAGTATATTCATATATAATTATATAACAAATTATTATATGAAAATATTATATCTTATTAAATATATATAAATATATAAAGAGTTGTACTATATATATATATCTATATAGATATATATAATTCTAAAAATTTTATATACAAACAATAAATATAAATATAAAATTATTATATAATACTATATATATATATCTAATATAATTAATATAAATATAATATATCTTCATTAAGGTTATATTGTATGTATTATTATATACTTTATAATCTATATATATACTATATATATATACTATATAACTATATATAATACAATATTATACTAAATATTAAATATAATATAATAATATACTATATATAATATATTAAATAATAAATTATAATATATAATATATTATAATATGTATATAATTATAATATATGAATATAATAACTATTAATTAAAATAATTATAAATAATAATTAATATAAATTAAATATAATATAATATATATATAATTAATAATTAAATTAATTAATAATTATTTAATATAAATTATATATAAAAATTATATTATATATATATTATAATTAATCAATATTAAATATTATATATAAATAATTATAAAATAATATTAATAAGATTATGTATTAAAAATTAAATTTATATAATTATTATATATATATATAATATATTATATAATTATAATATATTAATAATATATTAATCTTATAATTAATAATAATTAAATATATATAATATAATTAATATAATAATATATATATAAATTAATTATATAAATTTATATAATATATATATATTAAATATATAATAATTATATATATATATCTAATATATTATATATATAAATAATTATATTATCATATTATATTATTAATATATCCATATATAGTATATATAATCGTTAAGTATATGAATTATACTTCAATATGATCATATATATATTACTATATATATAGTATATATATATAATAGTAGTATTGGTATAATACATGTTCTATATATATATACCAAAAAATTAATATATACATATATATATAAATATACTATTAAACTATTAATATATATATACATTAATTATAAAACAATCGGTAAAAACATATATATAAATTTTGTTATTTTAATTTATTTCATTGATATATTCTATAATATATAAGTTTTTATGTTTTTACTAGGTGAGGATAGCTATAAATTCATGTAATAAGACCTTACATCATTATTGAATATAACTACATATGATAAATTAAAATAATTAATGTATACTATAGTGAGCGATTTTCAGAGGTCAGAGTTCATTAACTAGATATTTCGACATTTGAGCTCAGCGGGCATGATGAAAAAGGCGGAAGAGGCCGGATTTGGCCCCGCCGGCTGCTTATTTGCCGGGTACTAAGACCACAAAAAACAGTGTCTTTGTCCTTCTATATTAATACGATGAAAGTTTTTAATTTTCAAGTGTAGTGTATAGCTTCCGTCTCTCTCGTATTTTTTTAAATTTTTTTATTCTTGGCCCACATCGACAAACACCCATAATTACACCACACACACATTCCATTTTGTGTTTTTAAACTTTATCTTTGCCATTAATATTTTCATTCCACACACATCACATATATAGTCTTGTTATTTATTATTTTTGTTACTTATCATATCATATCAATCATTTTATATATATTTATACACATTATAATATAAATTAATATATATACTATATATTAATATATTATAATCTAGTATATATTGATTATCATATATATTAGTATATATATTTTTTTACTTATATTTATTAATTAATATATAATATTATTATATATACTATATATATATTACATAATATATATATATATATATCTATCTTATATATAAATATTATATAATATTATATAATATTAATATATTATATTGATTAATATATAAAATGATCAAATGATATATATATATATATATATTATATTATAATATTTAATATATATATATGATATATATAATATATCTTATAAATTATATTAATCATTTTATTTGCAACATAATTACAATACTATACATAAGTTAAAATGAATATTTCATATTATTATATTATATATTAATATATAGTATTGAGTGCATAATGTTTCATTTTTATATATTTATTGGTATCTTATTTTATGTGATATACCTATATATAAGTTTATTCTCTGATCTCTACCTAAGAGAGTGGATTGAGTCCCCGAGATTAAAATTTAGTGTCTAATACTTATTACAAACCTAAAATATTTATATATAAGCATAGACAGATTTAATCCATACCAGAGGATTTACGTTAGAAATAACGATTTTTTGCAACGATTAAAGTTTTGCGTTTGATGATCCGAAATAATTTCGAGCAGTTTTTTTATCTTAACTATTTTATTTTGTGGCTTCTGGTAGTCCCACTTCTATATATTATACTAGGGAGTAGTTGAGTGGAATTCTTTGACAGTTTGGTGATAGGGAGTATTGAGTTATTGTAATATAATTAATAGGTATAATACGTAAATTTTAATGTATTTTATAACTTCTGAAATTAAATTTACGGATATTAGGTTAGCTGAGATAGCGTAGAGAGCGGATGTTACTCGAGTATTATATAAAGACCTGTGTCTTTAGGTAGAATCTCAGGAGACCGGGTTGGGTAAAGAGGGACATTAATACTCTGCTGTCGAGGTAACGGTTAATATATATAATATAATATTATATATATATCTTAGTTTATCTATGTTTATATGCTTTATTTTTACTTTTGGTGATAGGTAATGAGGGAAACGCCAATTGTAAGACATAGACCCTATATTGTGGTATAGTAGGGCGGTTCAATTTTGTACCAGCTAAAAAGGGATTTATTTAGATAAGTATGGAATATAACAGTTAGTTTTGGTATAGTATGGTTTTCTGGTTGAGGTATGGAGTAAAGTTTTATATGTTTCATATATATTTAATATATAATAATAAATTGATAACAATCTTTGGTTTAATTGAGTATGGGTTTGTTTGATAATAGGAGTAAATGAATGAGATAAAGAGAAAGATGGAGAATAAATGTGGGAATATTACAAATGTGAGTAGTTGTGATGAAATAGTATATCTATGTCTGGATGTAGTGAATAATTTTTTATCTTCACTGGATGCAAGGAAGGTTGCTGTGGTGTTATATAATTGCTGTGTATGGGTAGTGAAGAATAATTAAAATTTACTAAGTAAAATTAAGAGACTATCATATGATCAAGATATGGGACACTTTTATCTCAAATTAGGGAAGAACTCTTAATGTTATTTCGAGAGTAGAATTAATGTGTGAAAAATGCATGGGTGTAAGAGGATAAATAGAGCAGTAACCTGTTATTATTTGATCCTTATATTACCTTTGTGTTGTTTATTATTTTCGGGCTTCTATATTTACCCGGATTATTGCACTTTATATACTGCGAATTTGCTATGTAATACAGCTTGCATATATATATTTATACAGTGCAGAGTGGTAAAGTCTATAGTTTAAGAAAAGGTGGGTAGGTATTGGTCCGATATACCTATTTACTGCGCTGGATCTTCTTTAAATATAATTAATTATTACTCGAAATTTGTGTCTCCATAGTATAATGTTTTTCAAAAATATTGTCGTATTGAATTTTGCGTGCGTTGTTTACTTCTAGGTTATCTACCTACTCAATATGGTATTCTTGAACAATTAA
>JABUQX010077944.1:0-14675 GCA_015478945.1 Trachelipus rathkii
AGGAGAGATAAGCTGTAGAGGCGCGATTTTTGGCTTCAATAATCTCATGTGACTCCTGTTGACTCAAATTATTATGAACTTCATGATGTGAGATCATGAGTCATCATTAACACAGTTGAGTCCGAGTCCTCATGGTCTCTCAATTTAAAATTTGAAGTGCCTTTCCCTGCCCCTAATTATAATGAAATTCTTTATCAAATCTCGACAATAAATATCGCGGCAACATCCGCAGGGAAAGCGCGGATGCGGAGGCTGGTATCTTTAATAATGTGCGGATGGTCCGATGTTACTACATCACTAATATATATTATATATATATATTATATTATATAATATATATATATATATTATATTATAGTATATATATGATATATATAGGTTATTATATATATATTTATATATATTATATAGATATATATATATTAAGGGCATGTTTGCGATAAAAGTACCTGAATTTAAGAAAATCGGAAAAATTGTTGGTATCGGATCTGGCATCGAAAAAATTGGCGAGTTACTGTATCGGTAGTCGGTATATGCAGCCTCAAATTTTGGTAATCGGTGCAACACTAATATATATATATTAAATATAATATTATTTATATATAATATATATATATAATATATATATATATATTATAATATATATATATATAAGTATATATATATATATATATATATATATATATATATATATAGTTATATATGATATATAGGGTTTAAAGTAATAGGGATAATGAAATACCACTACTGATATTTTATTTGTATTTATATATATGAGTTATTAAATATGTATTTTTAGGTTAGTTTTGTAGGGTGTTGCTAGGTTAGGTATGATAGGTTAGGAATGTTGCTTACGAATAGCAGTTATTTTATTTAATTAGGTATATTTGCATCATCGGATATCAGTGTTAGAGCACCCGCAACAAAGCGAGGGTCCCTGGTTCGCAACTGGTTTCGGGTGGAGAATGTGAGCTATTGTTTTCTCCTTGTTCTTGCTCCGTCGCTGTGCTCGACGTTAAATGAGGTAGTTCTAGTCCTCCTCTTGATTAGGGCTCTCCCCGTGAGTGACGGGTGCTTATCTAAAAAAAAAAAAAAATATATATATATAATATATATATAATATTATATATATATATATATAATATATATAATATAAATATATATTTGATATATATATATATATATATAATATATATATATAATATATAATATTATAATATATATATAATTTATATATATATAATATAAATATATATATATATATATATATATATATATTATAAAAAGGCTGTTTGGATATCAACTCGTCTGTGAAAGGAGCCCGTTTTGTTCGTTTTTGTGATGCTTTCAATATTCCTATCATTACTTTTGTTGACGTACCTGGTTTTCTTCCTGGTACTGCTCAAGAGTATGGCGGTATCATTCGTCACGGTGCCAAACTTCTCTTTGCTTATGCAGAGGCCACAGTTCCCAAGGTTACAGTTATTACAAGAAAGGTAAGATTCGTTTCAATGTTTCACTGTGTCACTGGTTTTTATTAGTCTTATGGTATAGCTAAAGTATAGTATATTTATATGAATCAACTTGGGGTTTGTGTATTTGAAATGCTTACTTTGGCATTGGTAGTGTCGATAGTAAAAATGTTTTATCATAAATCTGTTTTTGAATTTTGACATACTAAATTATTTTATTACATTAAACATAAATTTGTCCATAATTATTACATTCACATTATTGTTTTATTCATTTCAGGCCTATGGTGGTGCATACGATGTAATGTCTTCCAAACATTTAAGAGGAGATGTTAATTATGCTTGGCCCACTGCAGAGGTAAGTAGGTACTAACTTTTTTTTTTAATACAAGGTTTTCAGTTACCTCTGTCATGGATATAACCTTCCCTCATAATTCAAATTGTGCCATTTTGTAAAATGCAATTTGATTGAAATATGTAATAAAATTGAATTTATCGAACTGGTACGAGAATTTTTTTTCAGTACATACTTAAACTAAATTGTTTATAAGAAACCAATATTTTTAGGTGCTAATTATTTATTAGTCTTAGTATTGATTTCTTTAGATATTACTCTTTAATAATGTAAATAAAATAGTGTGCTCGACCATTATTTGCTGCCGTAGGTTGATCAGGTTAAAAATATTCATCACTTATTTCCATTAGTATGGAGTAGACTTGTTTATTCAACATTATCTTTTGAATAAAGAAAATTTGATCATTGATACGAATTTTCAATATGGTTAATAATCCTTTTGTTTTCTTCTTAATAGGTTGCTGTAATGGGGGCTAAAGGTGCAGTATCTATTTTATATAGAGGTAATAAAGACGTATCATCTTACGAGCAAGAGTATATAAGGAAGTTCAGTAATCCTTTCCCAGCAGCTGTTAGAGGTAAGTCAATGAATCCTGGATAATAGAAATAAAGTTTTCGAATAAGTTTTGCCTCGTATGTACTATATAATATAATGGATAAATCTTATAAACCACACCAGAAAACCTCGGAGATAAATATATATATTAATGATGTGTTTTTTTACCAGAATAAAGATATAGGTTACATAGCGTACATTTTTTTTGATTTTTCTGATGTGTGTCATAAAACTTAAATGTTTTACTTTTTATTTATATATTTCTCAATATGTTTTCTATAAATAGGTTTTGTGGATGATATTATCGAGCCTCGTTCTACCAGGCGACGAATTTGTCAAGATTTGGACAGATTAAGCAGCAAAAAATTAAGCAACCCATGGAAAAAACATGCAAACATTCCTCTATAAAAATATGTAAATGCTGTAAATTTTTATATTGATTTAAAAGCAAAATAAGAAATTGGATTCGTTATATTTTTGTATAGTCTAGACTCTAGTCAGTTTTGTTATAATTGTAGGAATAATAAAATATTTTATTATAAAATGAAATTTTTATTACAAATCTAAGAAAGTGGTGTAAAAAGATTTATTAATATATTGTAATTAATTTCATAATGTATTTGTAAAAGAATTCTCTTCTTCAAGAAGAAAAGTACATATTGAGCTGGTATTGGATAACACTAGCCAACAAAAAAATATTTTTTTTTGCTGCCAAGGATATTTTATCGAATTTATAGTATATCGGGTGTGCTGATTTCAGAAATGACATTAGTTTTCCGAGATTGGCTCTAGTTCTTGAGATACAGGGTGTTCCAGATATACTCTTATACAAATATCTTTTTTAATGCATATTTTACAGTAATATCGTTTTATTTCTTTTTAAGGGGCTTACCTTTATATATACTTTATTTTTTTTCTATTTTCAGAACACTATGAGTACTTCACGAAGAGCCTGTTTGAATAACCCCAATGTATTCTGCTACATCTGTGGTGAATATTGCTAGGAGAACCAAAGAAGAAATATTACTAACTTTGTGAAGCAAGAATATCTGGCATACTTTTGGAATGAAACTCGGATACCAAGAATAAGTCTTGGGCTCCCCAAAGGTCTGTAAAACGTGTGTCGAAAATCTTAACGTCAGTGGAAAAATGGACGAAGAAAAGGTTTAAAATTTGGTGTGCCTATGGTATGGCGGAAGCCAAAGAATCACCACAGTGAATGTTATTTTTGTTTGGTTAATGTGAAAGGTATCAATCGTTACAAGAAACGTAAATTTGAGTATCCGGATTTTGGAATATGCAAGGCGACCTGTACCACAACCCGACGAAGTCCCCATCCCAGTGTTCACTACACTGCCAGATTCATTCATTGTCTGATGAAGAAGATATCCAGGAATTGGTGTTGCACACCTGCAGATAGTGGTAGTGAATATGAAGAAAGTACTTCTACAAAGCAACAGTTCTCCCAGGAAGAGATCAATGATTAAGTCTCTCCAAGCAAGATTCTGAGCTTTTAGCATCTAGACTAAGTGAAAAGAACTGTCTCAAGGCCGAATGTAAAATAACTTTTTTTTCGGACAAGAGAGGTAGTACTTCTTTTATATTTCATTGAAGAAGAAGACCTAGTATACTGTAGGAACATCCCTGGACTCCTACTCCAAATGGGGTTACCTAAATACCGACCAGAAGATGGGCGATTTTTTATGGATAGTTCAACGAGAAGCTTGAAGTGTGTTTTATTGACAATGGCAATAGTTATGCATCGATTCCAATAGGTCACTCAACAAAACTGAAAGAGGAATATGAAAATATAAGAATGATCTTGCAGAAGCTAAGATTAATGAACACCAGTGGTCTATATGCGTTGATTGAAGATGGTTCAACATCTTACCTTGGGCAATCAAAGCGGATATACTAGTACCTTGTTTCAATGCTTGGGAGATAGTAAGGGCTAAAGAAGACCAATGGGAAAAAGTTGTATGGCCTGCTAGGGAAAATATGACTGTAGGTGCATCAAATACACAGGCCTGCATTTGAAAAAAAAAATTCTGTTCCTGGGGTTTTCTGAAGTGATTCCTAACGAAATTGTTAGGGCCCTAGAACAAAAATGGTGAATGTTTCAAATATATTTTGCAGATTTTTTCCAGGGTTGAGTATGGAGAACCCAAAGCTGGAATCTTTAGCGGCCCTCAATTCGCCAAATCATCAAGGATGACAATTTCATAAAATTCCATGACTGATATTGAAGCATCTGCCTGGAAAAGTTTTGTCTTGGTTGTTAGAACTTTTTGGGCAACCATAAATCTGCACACTATGTAGAACTCGTACAGAAAATGTTTTCAAGCTTCAAAAATTTGAATGCTAATATGAGGATAAAAAGTTAACTTTCTACATAGTCACTTAGATCGGTTTCCCGATAATCTAGGATGTTATAGTGAAGGAACAAGGGGAGAGGTTCCATCAAGATTATCAAGGTGATGGAAGAAAGATACAAGGAAGATGGGATACACACAGATGGCAGACTATTGTTGGAGCCTTCAACGTGATTGTCCACATTTCTGCAAACATGCAAACATTCCTCTATAGAAATATATAAATGCTGTAAATTTTTATATTGATTTAGAAGCAAAATAAGAAATTGGATTAGTTATATTTTTGTATAGTCTAGACTCTAGTCAGTTTTGTTATAATTGTAGGAATAATAAAATATTTTATTATAAAATGAAATTTTTATTACAAATCTAAGAAAGTGGTGTAAAAAGATTAATTAATATATTGGAATTAATGTCATAATTTATTTGTAAAAGACTTCAAATGTTTTGCCGCAAAATCTTTGTTGGCTGGTAGTAGATAATCCTTTTCTTTATTTAAGAAGAGACCTCGCCATAAGTCTATTACTGAGACAAAAGTCTTGACATAAATAGATTGTACCCAAGCAACCATCGCTGTCGAATAACCCAGCAATCAATCCTCTGATAGCTTGCAGGATTATTCCAGCTCTTCTGATTCCTCCTATAATTCATCTTCCGAATTTCCTATCTCAGCACTCCCTAAAGGATTCTATACCTTAGCGGGTGAAAAGGATTATAGTTCCCAAATAGATCTTGATGTGACAACCCACTCTTTCTAAGGCTTATTGCGCTTCCGAGGGAGATGAATGGAAGACCGTTCAACGCAAACACCGCAAACGTTCAAAGCTTTCTGGATCTGTTGGCGGCATGAAAGGGGACCTATAAATCTCCCATCTTAGCTCAAATCGTACAGTCTCCCAAAATAATCCGCCTGATGACTCACTGACAAAGTCTCCAGCATCAGAATTTCGTAATCCAACGGATCCCAATATCGTAACCCCAACACCATCTCAATAAGATGACACTTTTCCAGAAACAGCCCCATATTCTCCATACTTTTCTGAATCTGCTTGCTTGGCGGATACTAATATCGCTCCCATTCCCAAACATAAGCACCATGGTTGCTTTTCCAACGATCAACCAAGTCCACATAATAACATGGACTTAGTTGAACTCACTTACTTCGCATTTATGACGAAGTCCCCCCACCAAATACCACAGAAAACTCCCCCCCCCCAAAAAAAAACAAACAAAAAAACAAAAAAAAACGGTCGTACAACCAAAATCTGTTGTACGAATATTCCTTACCACCAGGATTTATTGCTCCTCCTCTTTGTGACTCGCGTCTCAGCTTTTCCTCCTCCTCTGTACCCACCTCCAATATTATCCCTAGCCACATTGAAACAGTTATCTCAAAAACTATCCTCATAATATTCACGAAAACATAGCATGTCTACTTTCCTTCAATGGAATTGTTGTGGCTACTCTAATTTTGAAGAACTTGTTCAACTAATTAACATATGTACACCAAAGTGCATATGTTTACAGGAGCTTCAACTATGATATCGCGACTTCTTCCAATCGTCAGAATACAAATCGTCACAAACTTCTATTGAAAGAGGTGACAATGATATAGGAGGCCCAGGAATTCTCATTCATATTCTCCAGTCCCTCGTCGAACTAGATTTCGTGCAGTGGCAGCACGTATCCATTTGTCCATCGATCTATTTGACTCCCAGTGAGTTTACTAAGACTGACTTAGCCGACCTTTTAAGCAGCTTCCCACTCTAGTTGTTATACTAGGAGACTTCAATCTTCGTCACCGCTTATGGTGTGACTCTGTCACCTCGTCTACGTCTAAGATACTTGTTGATTTTCTAACCTACCTTTCCCCAGGGATGCCTTTAACACAGGACTAACTACATATGAACGTTTAGATACACATGCTTCTTCCTATATAGATATTTCCTTTACTCCCATTCTCTTATGAACCGCTTTACCTGATCCCGCTTTGATTACTAACACAGCAGTGACCATTACCCAATAGCCTTAAATGAACTTACATCGAAGCCAATGTTAAAACCCATTTCCAGCTGGTGTTATGATCAATCGGAGTGAGTTCATTTTCATCAGGCTACAGCTATCTCACTCACTCTCCCTTCAAAAAGCGATTTCCGACTGTTGATAATGCCTTTAACTTCTAGCAAGTTATCATCCCAACAGCGAAAGCTTGCATCCCGCGATCTTTCGCAGGTAGGAGTTCGGTTATCTCTTGGTGGTCCTAAGAGTGTGCACAAGCTAACCGGGGGAAAAAAACTAAAGGCAACACAAAAGGCCCCGGCGCTCCACCTGAAACATGATTATCTTTAAAGAAGTTGCTGCGAGATCTCGTCGAATTAATCGCCAAACACGTAAAACAATACTTTCGAACTTATACTTCGACCATCAACTCTACAACCCCACTTTCTTCAGTGGAAAGTTGCACAGAAAATATCGTGCCGCTCCAACAATTCTTCACTCACACTCCTCCTTTACGGGCCTGATATAACCGATACGATCTCTTCTCCAGCAGCTGTTGCAGATGCATTAGGTTATAGTGTTGCTAGCCACTCGAGCTCTTTTCGCTATCTTGAAGCCTTTCAAAAATTGAAAATTAACACTGCACCGCCAGTCTTTTCAACAACGAAAGGAGATGATCAAACCTATAACTTGAAGGGTATCAAGCTGCACTGGCGAATAGCTAAGAGGGTGCCCTTGGCCCAAACATGATTTCGTACATTATGCTCCGTCATATTCACCCTTCTGCATCAGCGTTTTTGCTGGATCTGTATAACAGAATCTGAATCGAATTCTCTTTTCCATCTATCTGGAATACAGCTTTTGAAATCCTTGTTCCCAAACCTGGGAAAGATCCGAAGCTTGCTAACAACCAAAGACCAATCTCGCTTACCTACCATACTTGTAAATTAATGGAGAAAATGGTTTCAAGGCGCCTTTTCCCTGTTCTGGAGAATCTCCAGACTTTTTCAAACTTCTAGTTTGGTTTCCGCAAATATCGTTCGACCGTGGATCCCTAGCTAAAACTGGACCATGACATCCGGGAAGTCTTCAGAGCTGTTGGGATAGATCTTGGTATCTTTTTTGATCTTGGAAAAGCTTATGACACAACGTGGATAACTGGGGTTCTCCTTAAACTCCACTTGCTCGTTTTCCGAGGAGAGCTTTTTATCACATGAATTTTGTCAAATAGATCCATCCAGGTTCGGTGATCTTCTGTCCTATCACGCCACTTTGCTCTGGTTGAAGGTGTTCCGCAGGCCAGTGTTCTATGTGTATTACTATTTGCTCTCAGATTCAATAACATCGTTATTTCTGTCTCAGCTACGGTAAATTTTTCTCTCAACGTTGATGACCCTGCACTATATATTACCTGTATCAGGCTGCCATTTCTTGAACTGCAACCTCAACTATTTAATGAGAATATTTTACAATGGGGTAACTCCCATGGCTTCCATTTCTCACTACCGAAACCTCAGCAGTACTTTTTAAGAAAAAGGGAATGGTAGAACCAGCCACCTTCCTCTCGCGAATCTAACCTTATATAGTTCGCCCATTCCTGTAACTTCACAAGTCAAAATTGTAGAACTCATTCTACATTACCACTTAACATACGTACTGCACATTTAACTCCTGAAAACGACTTGTCATCGCGTGCTTGACCTATTACGTCATCTCGCCTCAAATTATTAGGGTGCTGATCGCAAGCCCCTTTTACATCTCTACATCGCCTTAATCTGATCGAAGCTGGACTATGGCTACGTAGTATATGGTCAGGCCTTCCCAACTCTACTACACCTGTTAGATCCCATCCAAAACGAGGCGATCCGTATCTCCACTGGAGCCTTCCGATCGTTCCACCGAGTGAGCCTTGAAGTTGAATCCGATGTGATGCCACTCTCTCTTTGAAGGGAAGGCATCATGCGCACAAGTTACCTTCACCTTCAAACCCCAATACCGTCTGCTCTGACGCCGATTCTGCGGAAGATACATCAGAATCCTCCTTACTAGTCATTTGCAAGTACAGTTTATAACATTCTTAACTTCCTCAACATCCCTATGTAAAATGTGCATCCTTTCTCTTATGATGAAGGGTATACGCCTTGGCTATTACCTGCTCCTGACCTCTCTCTCCCCAAATCTAGCCACTCTGCTACCTTGTTAAAGGTATCATTCCTATCTCATTCCGCAGTTTACGGTGGATTTACTCCAGTGTTACTGACGGCTCTAAAACAGGAGAGAGTGTAGGTGCGTCAACTGTCTTTCATGACCGCAACTTCTCCCAAACCCTCCTCCTTATGCTTCAATTTTTGCGGCATAATTAATGGCTATAACGATTGCCCTCTCTCGAATTTTACCCCTTAACAAAGAACACTCATGTCATTTATTCAGATTTGCTCAGCGTCCTACAAGCGCTTAAAGTTCCTTATTCCTAAAACGCAATGATATACGCTGTACAACAATTTCTTCGGATGCTCCACTCTCGCAAGAAACAAATTGCACTATGTTGGATCTCCTCTCACGCAGGGCTAATGGCAGTGAAATCGCAGACAGAGAGGCCAGAATGGACGCCTCCTATTTCCGGAACTGTTGTAGGTACCTTCCTGATGTCATTTTCGACAAGGTCGCCTCCCATCAGCTGATTATTATCCTACTCTCCGACAAGGCTTTCGGTCTTACTAACAGAAATTCTGGGCGAGTGATCAGTGAGGGACGAAACTTAGAAATGTAAAGCCGAACTTTGATGAGTGATTTTCCTCTCGCCGACGGAAGCGCTTAATTGCACTGGGTGATACTTGCACGCCTCCGCATTGGCCACACCAACATCACTCACAGCCACTACCGCTGCAGTTACATTTACATTTTCTTTTACAGCATGTAAAATAAGTATGAGCCAGGACCCACCCATGGAGTTGATTTTTTCAACTCAGTGTGACCGCTTCCCTGTAGGCCGTGGTGGGTCCTGTACACGAATCATATATATATATATATATATATATATATATATATATAATATATATATATATATATATATATATAATATAATATATATATTATATATATATAAATTATATATATATATATTATAGCGGTATTATATATATATATACTGTATATATATATATAATATATAATATATATATGATTAATATATAATATAATATATATAATTATATATATTATATATATATATATATATATATATTTATATACGGTATATATTTATTATATTATATATATATAATATATATATATATTTATTTATATAAGTATTATATATACAGATTATATATATATATATAATAATTATATATATAGTATAAATTATTATATATTTATATATATATATATTATATATAAATATATATATATATATATATATTATAATATATATATATAAATATATATTATATATTATATATATATATATATATATATATATATATGTATATATATAATATATATCTATATATATATATATATATATATATCTATATATATATAATAGTATATAATATATATATTATTATATATATATAATATATATTTATATTATATTATATATTATATATATATATATATATATTTATATATATATATATATATATAATATTATATTATTAATATATAGTATATATATATATATATATCTATTATATAATATATATATATATATATATATATATGATTTGACGCAGACGGGACATAAGAAGACTTTCTTCGCACAGTTCTATTGGACGACAGGGCTAGCAACCCGGGCCTTTACTATTTTTGCTGTGAATATTACTAGTCATGTTTGCAAGTACAGTTTATAACATTCTTACATTCTCAACATCCCCTTGTATTGCTCCTTTCTCTTATATGGATGAACGGGTATACGCCTTGGGTTATTACCTGCTCCTGACCTCTCTCTCTCCCAAATCTAGCATCTGCTACTTGCTTAAAAGGTATCTTCCTATCTCATTCCGCAGTTACGGTGGCTTTACTCAGTGTTTACGGACGGCTCTAAAACAGGAGAGAGTGTAGGTGCGTCAGCTGTCTTTCATGACCGCAACTTCTCCAAACCTCCTCCTTATGCTTAATTTTTGCGCGGCATAATTAATGGCCTATAACGATTGCCTCTCTCGAATTTTACCCCTTAACATAAGACATCATGTCATTTATTCAGATTTCTCACGTCCCTACAAGCGCTTAAGTTTCCTGTATCTAAAGACGCAATGATATACGCTGTACAACAATTTCTTCGGATGCTCCCACTCTCCGCAGAAACAAATTGCACTCTGTGTCGGATCTCCTCTCACGCAGGGCTAATGGGCAGTGAAATTCGCAGACAGAGGGCCAGATCGACGCCTCCTAATTTCCGGAACTGGTTGTAGGTACGCTTCCTGATTGTCATTTTACGACAAGGTCGCCTGCCATCAGCTGATTATTATCCTACTCTCCGACAAGGCTTTCGGTCTTACTAACAAGAAATTCTGGCGAGTGCTCAGTGGGGACGAAACTAGAACTGGTAAAGCCGAACTGTTGGATTGAGTGATTTCTTCTCGGCCGACGGAAGCGCTTAATTGGCACGGGTGATACTTGCACGCTCCGCATTGGCCACACAACATCACTCCACAGCCACTATCGTTGCAGTTACATTTACATTTTTCTTTACAGGCATGTAAAATAAGTATGAGCCAGGACCCACCCATGATGTTGATTTTTTTCAACTCAGTGTGACCCAGCTTCCCTGGTAGGCCGTGGTGGCTCCTTACATCGAACTCATATATACTATTATATATTATATATATATATATATATATTATCATATGATATATCATATATATATATATATTAATATATATATATATATATATATATATATTTATATATATTATATATATACGGTATATATATTATATTATATATATTATATATATATATATATATTTAATTGTTATATTAATTAATTTTAATTAAAATTTATATTTAATTTTATAAATTTAAATTTAATAATATATATATATATATAGTGATTGGTATGTACAGAATATATATATATATTATATATATATATATATATGATTTGACGCAGACGGGACATAAGAAGACTTTCTTCGCACAGTTCTAGGACGACAGGGCTAGCAACCCGGGCCTTCTAATACTTATTTTTGCCCTTGAATAATCCTCGACAGCATCTGAAACTTTTTGCCTTGAACACCGATAATTCAGAAGAGCTATGGGGAGAAAGATTTTAGAGGCCAATTGGAAAGAGATGTCTAGTTCCATTTGAAAGGAGTGAAGAACTTCCTGCCTGCAGCAGGCTGTAGGACTAGCGACGTCGAGACCACGCCGCCGATAAAAGAGTTACTTCATAGAAGTTCGGCTCAGGATCAAGAGATTCCAGGCCAAAGGAAAGTAAGATGCTGGCCCAATGACAGGGGGTAGCAGTGTACATAATGGTGAATGAATTATATATATATATATATATAGTTATATATGATATAATATTATATATATATATATATAATATATATATATATATATATATATATTATATAATTATTATATATATATATATATATATATTATATTATATTTATATATTATATATAGTTATTATATAAGTGATAAGCGGGGGTGAGTGAAAAACGAAGGGGCTAGACAGTGGAAGTGTACTGTCAGTCTGTCACCATTGCTCTTTAACCACTTTTCCTGGACAGGCTGTCCTTAAAAGGATATGCATAGGGAAAATAGGGAGCACACTTTGGTTTATGCGGATGATGCCGGCAGTGATAACATCAGGAGCTCAAGACTGCAAGAAGCTGTGAATAGGTGGAATGAGGTACTGACAGTCAATGGGCAATGAGAAATAACCAGAGAGAAAATGAAATATGGTGATTGCAAGGAGAGAGGGACAGAGATCGTAGATGAACATAGAAGATATGGAGGCTTAAGCAGTGAATAGATTTAAGTGGGTTTTGGGCGTGGTCATTTGATGATCAAAGGACAGACAAGATGACGAGTTGAAAGGGAGAATTGGGGGATTTTCAAGAATGTGGGAATGTTATAACCGTTGCTAAAGGAGAAGGGATACCAACAGGTTAAAATATTAATATATAAAAATTCTGAGACGGATATTTTTGTATGGTCTGAATGCTGGGCATGAATACGGTGCAAAAAAGCAGAATAAAAGCTGCGGAAATGAGGGTACTTAGACTCATTAGAGGAGTATCGTTGAGAGACAGAATGAGGAGCGAGCTGGTGAGGAGAGAATTGGGAGTGGAACCTGTTTTTTGGAATGCGTGGAGAGAAATCAGTTAAGATGGTTTGGGACATGTGAAAAGAATGAGGGAAGGGAGAGGATTGAGGAGTCTGAAGAGCATGATGAAAATGGAGCCAGCAAGAAAGACCGGAGGAAGCAGATGGTGATTCGTGGCAGAAGCTTGTACAACGTAGAAGGCAAGACGGTAGATGGAAGGAGAGATGTAAAGAGTATTGGAAGATAGAAATCTTTGGAGAAGATGATCTGAGGAGTAGCCTGACAGGCATAACCCTAACAGGATGGATGGTACAATATATATATTATATATATATATATTAACTATATATATTAGTATTATAATATATATATATATATATATAATAATAATATATATAATATTATGATAATTATATATATATAATTATATTATATATATTTACATATATCTATATATATATATATTATATATATATAAATATATATATATCTATATATATATATATATATATATATATATATATATATATATATTATATATATTATTATATATATTAATGATATATATAAATATATATATATAATTAATATTTTATATTATAATATATTATATATATATTTATATATATATATATATATATTAGTATATTATATAATTATATATTTACTATATATTATAATATATATATATATAATATATTATATATAATCAGGCGCGGTTTTACGGGGAAGCAAGGAGGGCGGGCCTCCTCTAAAAAAAAAATAAAAGCAACTAATGTATGAAATAATTCAAATTACTATTTATTACTATTAAAATACATGTTTAAAATGTTATACAATGGCGCTAAATGGAGATTAGGATCAGAGAGTGACTTGCGAAACATTATTTTTTCATAAGGATCATTGACTGGAGGAATTCCGATTTGTGCCTCCAAAAAAGCATAATTATAATGCTTTAAAACATTGGTTGTCATGGCAACGTAAAAGAAACCTTTTTCTTATTTTGTCTATTTTGAGGATTTTTCCACAAGGCCTCCTCATCGAACACGTCATAAAATACTTCTCCCTTTTTTTTCCCTTTCCCCCCCCAACTTTAAATTAATAAAAAAAATTATTTAAATATATATATATATAATTATATATATATATATATATATGATATATATATATTATATTATATATATATATATATAATATATATATATATATATATTATATTAATATATATAATAAAATATATATATTATATAATATATATTCAGTGGCGACTCTAGTAACTTTTTACTACTCGTGCGCTCTGCTGCTCTCTCTCTCTCTCTCTCTCTATATATATAAATTAATATTATATATATATTATCTATATATATATATTATATATTCTATATATATATATATATATATATATATAATATATAATTAATATATAATATATCAATATATATATAATATATATAATATATATATATATATATATATATATTATATATATATATTATATATATTTATATATATATATGTATTATATATATATATATATAATTATATATATAGTAATATATATATATATATATATAGTATTTATTATTCAACCTTATTCGCTTAAAGCGGTGGTAGTGGTACGGGCAGCTTCCTATTTTAA
>JABUQX010077945.1:0-5000 GCA_015478945.1 Trachelipus rathkii
ACGAGAGAGATCAAGCTGCGGAAGTTGGTACTAGAGTTTCTCTCTTCATTAAGGAATGATTAGTAGGCCCTAATTTGGCTTGGGTAGGAAATAATGCGGAATCGTGTCTACAGGGAACATCACAAGATCTTATATACATACAACAGTTTTTCCAAAAAGCGTTAAATAAAAGGTTTACTCGGTGGATCACCGATCACGATAGAAATCCTCTAGGTCCAAGGTGTAGACTTGGTTATCGAGGGATTGAGTTAAATTGAGAATTGTTGAAGGGCTCTAGGATCCATGAATTCCAGAGCGTCTGACATATAATTGTAGATGCTTTCTGGCCATCTGATCTCTGCTGTATGCAAGCGATCATCTCCCTGTACAACCCTGATAGAGTCTCAATTCATTCTCTATCGAAGTTCGTTGTAGGGTATAGTGTACCATTTTGAGCCTCTGGAGGGGCAAAGGCATATGCCTATATAATTATAAAATGGCAAAATCTGGAATAGTGGGAATAACTACATACAGCTTGCATTAGGACAGTGAGCGTTCAATTGCTTTACGGATTCTTTTATTGGCATGATGGCATGTTCTGCTCGGATCGTGATTAGGAAAGTGTACAGTAATCGTATTCTGCAGATGTTGTCTATTTTGGGAGCTGTTATTTCATTTGACGGTCATATTGCCATAACGAATAATGAAGAAAAAGAACACTGAGTTGTGTCTTCGCTATCTCGCTGTTTTATAACCTGGGGAATATCCTCAAACCTGGGAAGTAGGACTGCAAAAAACTTGACCTGGTGGTTTCCCTGGATTATTTTCCGCTGGTCATATTCGGACTCAAAATGAGAAAATCCAAGAATGGCCGCAAAAATAGGATCTGCAAGGACAAAAAAATAATTTGATTAATACAGCTAGAAATATTGATGAGATATAAAGGGATTATCAAGGTTTCCTGGGTCTTTGAAAAATATCGGAAATCTCAATATAATCCTTCTCAATTTATTTCAATATATATTTATTTTGCTATTGTGACCTGCGTTATTACTATTAGTTGTATTTAGTGTAGTGTACCTTTTTTTTGTTTTCAGTTATGTGTGGTGTGTTTTTTTTCGATTTATGTTTCGGATTTAGGATCTATTTTTACGAAAAGTCAAAACAGGATTGATAGACGTTATATTAGCTGGCGGTGCAGGTTATTTTTACAATACAATTAACTAATTTCTAGCTATCTATTTCTTACAAATTTATTTAATGATTTTTCGAAATATTTAGTGACAAATTTTCCCAATATATATGATTTAACATTTTTTTCGAAATATTTAGTGACAAGATTTCGCAATATATATATTTGAAGAAAATAATAGTAATTTACAGTTTTCTAATATATTAGGTAAAATCAAACCATTTAATGGTAAGACAAGCTTCAAAAGCTTTATTAACCAATTTAATACTGGGAGTAATCCTAGATCAAAAACTAACGTGGAATCCACATCTTAAAAGGGTAGTGGATAAAGGTACGATGGCCCTATGGACATGCCGAAAGATGCTTGGCAAAACATGGGGACTGAAACCTAAAATGACCAATTGGTTATACATAACTGTAGTCAGACCTATAATCACCTATGCCTCACTTGTTTGGTGGCCGAAGGTTGAACAAAGGACTGCACAAAATAAACTGCAAAGATTGCAAAAAGGCTTGCATGCCTAGCGATCACAGGGGCAATGCATACATGCCCTACTGCAGCAATGGAGGCACTGATAGGCCTTCCTGTCCTCTCATTTGCCACATCAGAGGGAGTCCATGTCATGTGCAAACGCAGAACTGGCCAATCTTGGTCAAATTAAACTAGATAATGGACGTCGGACCACCTTCGAATTTTGGAAAGATGTACTCGTAGAGAATGGACAAATGGGCATTGGTAGTTTCGGCTTAGTGCTAAATTTGTACAAAAAAGCTTTGGAAAAGAAGTATAAAACTTCTTACAAATCGTTCAAGGCCTGGGATAATGGGGTCCTAAAAACTTTGGGAAAAATTCCAGAAACCATGTATGTGAATACACTGATTGGGATCGGTGATAGAGGGTGGGACGGCGCGGGACATGTCGGACCCCAATTGCAATGCGCAGTATAGCCCTGGTGCTTTTTCCCTACCATCTTTCAGGCAGAGATTTACGCTATAATGGCTTGTGCCAGAATTAAACACCGAAAAAGGGATGCGAGGGGCAAAGATCGCTGTGGCAACTGATAGTCAGGCGGCTATCGGGGCTCTGAGCTCCTGCATGTATGACTCTAAACTGGTTTGGGAATGTCAACGTACCCTACAGCAACTGGCTCAACACAACAGAGTTAATCTGATGTGGGTGCCGGGGCATCAAGGTGTACCAGGCAGTGAAGAGGCTGATCGCCTCGCTAAGGAAGGAGCTAGAACCGCCTACTGTGGTCCGGAACCCTTCTGTGGACTTTCTAAGGCCCACATTAAAGAATCTCTGACACAATGGGAACACAAAGCTATGACCAATTACTGGACAAGCATCCCTGGTCTCAGACAAGATAAAGATCTGATTGATCTTTCTCCGAGAAAGGCAAAGGAAGTGCTTGCTCTGAGTAGATCTGATCTTCGAATTTTGACTGGAATTCTGACTGGACATGGGCTAGTCAGATATCACCTCAAGAAAATGGGAAAAGTTGAATGTGATTCATGCCGATACTTGCGTGTATATCTCTAGTAGGAAACGGTTCAGAATCACAGTTCTATGTATGTTGGCCGAGTCAAGCTGTTAAGCTGCAAAGATATTGGATTTGTTTTAATGGGCAGAGGGATGTACTGAAGCCTTACGATATCAAAATTTCGTCTCCTGGAAGAGTCCTGAAATTCCTGCGGAAAATCGGGATGAACCAGGAATTTTAATAGACAAGGGCGTCACAAAAGATCCAAGTGGGTCGCAGTGACAAGATGCCTCAATAGAGACCACCACCCTAACAATCTAATCTAATCTAATCTAATCTAAACTTGGCATCACTGATCCAAGTATAAAAATCATTAGTTAATTTTAATTTTAAAAGTTTTTCAATAACTGAAAATTGTTGTAAAGACTTGTTGCTGAAGGCACATTTAAGCAAATTTTTTGCCATATCATAATCCATATCTGCCATAGGGCTTTTTTGTATTAAAATTTTAGCTGGACCTTTGAGTTGTTTCATTAGACAAGAATGTCTAGCAAATTTATTGTATTTCTCTCTATCCATAATTTCTTCAAAATTTTTTATGAACCTATCAAAATCTTCAGGCTTTCCATCAAATTCAGGAAGCTGAAGTTCGGGTCTTTTTAAACCAGAGAAACCAGTTTCAATATGAGCATTATTTGAGGAAATATTTTGCATAGGGCTTATTTTATTTTCAAGCTCACTTATGAGAGATGAAATGCTGAGGGCATAAAATTCATTTTTTTCGCAAATTTTATCTGCGCTTTCAAATGTGAATTCATCGCAGTCAGCATATTTATTTATTATTTCATTGTCTAACTCTGAAATTTCATCTAGGTTTGTTTTTAATCTATCTATGAGACCCTTTATTTCGTCATGTGTATATAAAGTTATACTAGCTAGGATTTTATTAACTAATTTAGTAATAATGGACCTCTTGGTTCCTCGTCTTTTAACGAGAGCCAAAACTTGTTGAAATAATGAGGTTGGTGTTCGACCAGATCTTTTCATATTTTATCCAGAACAATTTTTCAACTCTACATTTGGGTCCAATATATCCATGATTAAAAATATACCTATGTTTATATTTATGTGAGTACTTTAATAATTATATTAATAATAATTCTCGAAAGTAGATATTAGCAGTTATTAGGCTTGTATACAGTATATATAGTTTGTGAGCCTATATATATTTGTATTTGTTTTCAGTCTTAGTAGAGCTTATGTGGACTTCAGACTTAAACTTTATTTTTAATAAATATACCTACTAAATATATATATATTTATTATTTATTTTTTATTTATTTATATTAGTTTTTTATAAAGTATTTCCTATAAGGTAGCAAAAAGATCAACTCAATATTATTTTTTAATAATAGTATCTGGAATAAACAGTTATACAGTAACATATGTTTTTTTGTGTGGTTGTGCTCTATGAGGGTGTTTCTAGTATTATAGGCTTTGTAAGTAGTTTTGTTTAAATCTATGAGCTTTCTATTTTTTTGTTTTTTTTAAGACCGATATATTCTAGAGCAGATAGGATCTCAGTCTAAATTTTCGTGCGTGGTTAAGAGAGCATGTCCTGTCGACTGTCGAAAATAACAGGAAAAAGTTTAGTTATTCTTGATAGTGGAATGGTGGAAAATGGTTAGAGAATGTGGGGGATTCAAAGAAGTTTTAGCTTTAAAATTTACTATAAAAAATTAATTGTATATTTACATTGGAGATAAACTTGATTATACAATATTTTAATTTTATGATTTAAAGGGAAATATTTTATATAAAAGGGAAATAGAACTCTTCTCCTCTAACTTGCTGGTTTCCTTCCTTTCTGTTAACACCAAATTGCTTCCTATTAATACCAAATCCAGAGCCAATCCTTATCTGAAAGGATAGGATTTTATAGTATACATATATTATTATTATTATTATTATTATTATTAATTAATATTATTATTATTATTATTATTATTATTATTATTATTATTATTATTATTATTATTATTATTATTATTATTATTATTATTATTATTATTATTATTATTATTGTTATTCACACCCCAAAAACAATGAAAATTCAATCTATTAATTTATTCAATCTATAGTTAATAATTCAAGCCAACTGGTTAATTTTTTTTTTAGTAGATCCCCTTCACCCTCTAATTTCCGATTTGTTAACAAAATGAAGGGAGACAAACTGGATTAGACAGCAATACAAAAACCCCAAGTCTTTGATTTTTTCTCACCTTTTGTTGGAAGAATTTCAAGTAGGGAAACTAACGTTGTCCTTTGTCCTGGTTTAAATATGA
>JABUQX010077945.1:7500-12500 GCA_015478945.1 Trachelipus rathkii
GAGTATCCATAAGTATACTAGAGTTGGTGTAGTAGAGATGGTTCCGAAGTGAAAAGTATGATTGAATTTAGTGTTAGGTGAAAGAACGGAATTGTTGAAGTATGTGTTGGATGTTAGATCAGTTAGGGGTTTAGGAATGGGATTATCGGATCATTTTTTTTGTTCTATGTAAAATTAAGTTATGGGCTTGGATGGAAAGGAAGGTGATACGAAAGGAAGTAAGTAAAATTAAGAGTGAGAAGTTAAGTGAGGCAAGACAATAAGGATAGTATGTAAGAGCGCTCGCTAGTAAAACGGTTGAATTAAACAAATTGATACTGAACAAATCTGGGGGCAAATGAAAGGAACCAATTGTTAGTAGTGCAAAGAAGTATGTGGATGTGCAAAGTAGGGAAGTAAGAATGTAAAGTGAATGGTGGAAATGAAAAGGTGATGAAAGTGTTTAAAGGTAAAAAAGAAGCGTGTTGAACTGTACTAAAAGCAAATGATGAAGACTCAAAAGAAAGATGCTTGGAGTTATATTAAGGAAGAAAAAAGAAATACTAAAAGGTGTATACGTAAGGAGAAACAAGAGGTAAATGACCAGTTTGGAAGGAGGATTGAATGGGGACTTACAAGGGAATAGGAAGCTCTCTTGGAAGGAAGCGCGAAAAGGTAAGAATGAGAATAAAGGGGATCTCTGCTTTAGAATAATGAATAGGGATGGTGCTTTTGTAAATGAATGAAATGGGTGTGAGAGGAGTGTGGAAGAAACACTTCGAAATCTGCACAAAATTAACAGTAATGAAGAGGTTATAGTGAATGTGTGTGGGTTTGATGGTGCAGAAGGAATAGGTTATTTTGGGGATCGAGGTCATTGTTAAGGAGGAGGTAATGGTAGAGTGAAAAAGTTGAAGAAAGGTAAATCTGTCAGGTATAGAATGAAATTACTGGTAAATGATCAAAGAACGGAGGCGAGATGGTGATTGTATGGATTTGGAAGTTGTGTATAAAGCGTTTATAGAGCGTAATAGTTCCAAGGGATTGGAGGAGAGAGGTAATAGTACCTTATATAAGGGTAAGGGGAGATAAGGGGAACTGTAGAAATTTAGGGGAATAAGTTTATTGAGTGTTGTAGGGAAGGTATATGCTGGTATTTTGTCGAAAGAGTGCCGTCGAGTGACTGAGGATCTGATTGGTGAAAGAACAAGGTGCGTTTAGGAGTGGTAGAGAATGTGTGGATCAAAATCTTTACATTGAAACAAATGAATTGAGAAAATGAGGGAGAAGAAGAATAAATTGTATTTAGGTTTTTATGGATTTGCAACAGCGTATGATAGAGTTAATAGGGAAGGTTTTATGGCAGGTGTTAGTGATTATGGTATTGGTGGTAGGCTTCTGAATGGATTCAAAAGTATGTATGACGATAGTGAGCGTGTGTAAGAATAAATGTATATATATGGTGATTGGTTTAGGATTAACAGCGGAGTAAGACAGGGTTGTATTATGGTCTCCTTGGTTATTCAATTTGTATATGGAATGGGTTATGAAAGAATTCGAGGTGGGGTGGCAGGAAATGGTTTTAGAATGATGAAGAATGGAAGAGAGTGGAGGGTACCCTACCTATAATATGCGGATGATTTGGGTTTTGTGTGGGCGAATCTGAAGAGAGTTTTGAGAGGATTGGTAGGAGATTTAGGCAAGGGTGTGGTAAAAAGGAGGGGCTTGAAATTAAACGTGGATAAGAGTAAGGTTATGGTTGTGAGTGAAGGACACTCCTCAGTGTGAAGTTATGTTAGATGGTGAGCAGCTGGAACAAGTGTCTGAGTTAAATATTTAGGGTTGTGTTGGATGAGATGGGAACGGACGATGCAGAGTGTAAAATAGGAAAGTTGTGAATGGCAGGAAGTGGCTGGCGGGTGCAATTAAATCGTTGGTGATGTAAAGGGACCTAATCTTTGAGTGTGCTAAGGGTTTTACTGAAGGGTAAATGTTGTTACCTGTTTATTGTAAATAGTAATGGCTATGTCTGGAATAAGAAGTATAAGATCTAAAGTTCAATGTGTTCAGAATGGACAATCTTAGGGGGTGTGCTAGGTGTGAGAAGAATTGAATTGAACCCTTACATTGACGATCTACCATAGTGAGGGTCCATCGCTGTCCCATGAAGCTTTAGGGTGGATTTTCCTGACTGCGTGGGGTTCCCCACTAATTCAAATTGGTACTAGGTGCGGTAGGCTGGGGCTTATCTTTTCGACTTGTGTCATGTTCTCTACTGCTTTTTCTTTTCCGATGCCCGTCGCGCACCTTACCCCATTCTTGGGGAAAATATAAGGAAGATGAAGAAGAAGAAAGAAGAAGAATATATATCGCTTTTATATATATTATTACTTATATATTTATATATTATTATATATATAATATATATATATATATATATAATATATATTATATAATATATATATATATATAAATATATATTTATATTATTATATATATATATATATATATATATAATATTATATATATATATATATTATATATATAATAATATATATATAATATATATTATATATATACATTACAACTATAACGTGGGTAACTAAGATCTATGGGGCCGTCTTCGAGAAATCGGCAGGCGACGCCGTTATCCCATAACTATATATATATATATATATATATATATATATATATATATATATATATATATAAATATATATTTTTTATATATTTATATATATATATATATATATATATATATATATATATATATATGCTATATTTATCAGATTAGTACTCCTTTTTATTGGAGAAATTAGATATTTGCATAAAAAAGTAATGACATTTTTGGAAAGAGTATATAAAAATGAGTATAAATGTTCTTTAAAAGGGAAAAAACATGTATTAAAGACTTTTCACTTTTTTGTACAAAAATTTAATCAAATTCTCAAAAACATATTTTTACATTCTGCTTCCAAATGTATTATTACTATTTTTACTTAAATATCTAATTTCCCCCTCCCCTCCTCCAAAAAATAAGTATCAATCTAGTTAATTGATATATATATATATATATATATATATATATATATATATATATATATATATATATATATTATAAAATATATATTATATATATATATATATATATATATATATATATATATATATATATATGTAAGGGCAGTTTCTCTACCCTTACTATAATAACTATGTATAGCTACTTGATATATGCATCCGTATATTAAATTTTAATTATTATTTCATTGTATAAGAGAAATATTTAACGATTCTTTTGTGAGGGCACTTTCAAATGTAATGGACTGCCACGGAAACGTGAGTCCAAGCGAAATGCCCGGGGTAGGAGGGAATAAGAGTGAGTTAGCGTCTGGCATTTCGAGGGAAGGAAGGAGTTTGGCTTCAAGATACAAGAAGAGAAGTCGCGTTGTGTGTCGGCTTGTTAAAGGCCGGAAATTTGTGTTTGAATATAAAAATTATGATATTAACCTTCACCAATATTATTAATGACTGTGAACTGACCCATTGTGTTAACTGTTAATATTGATACCATTATTTTACCACCTGATTAATTAGTCTTAGAAATAAAAATAAAAAGTAATTACTCCTTTTCATTATCACTGTATTAACTCGTCAAAGGGTTATTACAAAGAATGGTGACCAACAGAGCAACTCGAATAACTCCCATACCTAACTGATGTGAAGAGTGTCAAACAGTGAATTAATTCAAACAGTGCCTAATTAAGACAGTGAAGTGAAAAAAAAGTGCCAATTCAAAACACAAACACACACAAGAAAAACAACAACAAAAAAAAAACAGTTCAAATTCCCCGAAAAAACAGTGAAATAAGAAACTCTATCGCAATAGGCTTAAAAACTTTCCCCTAAACGAAAAAAGAAAAACCGTTAAAATTTGCCCAACTTTAAGAAGTTTCACCCAAATTGAAACAAGAAGCAAGATGACTGTTACCACTTCGCCTGAAATCTCGAACCCCAATTCACTTATCCCTCACGAATTTCTCCAGAATGGGGGAACAAGGGAGGCAGACAACCTTTCTCAAAATGGACAAGGAGAATCTTCAACTCACGAAAACAAGATAGACCACCTGATAGCGATACAGAGAAAAACGACGGAAGAAATGATTTCTCTAATTGGAACAATCAAGAACCTAATGAAGACAATATGCGAGAATTCAAGGAAATCTACAATCAACATTGACGATCAAGACTTAATACAGGGAAACGTAGAAGCTCCTCTCTGGTTCCAACAACGGGCCAAAGGGGGGGAATA
The DNA here is from genome assembly GCA_015478945.1 of Trachelipus rathkii. Taxonomy (NCBI): domain Eukaryota; kingdom Metazoa; phylum Arthropoda; class Malacostraca; order Isopoda; family Trachelipodidae; genus Trachelipus; species Trachelipus rathkii. Next base: position 11,789 of record JABUQX010077945.1, read on the forward strand.
AACACGTGGCGAAATACTTACTTTAGACGGAAAAATTTTAATATTAGAGGTAACAATTTTAGAAGTAACTTTTATAATAGTCATTATAATAATAGTCACAATAATAACGGTAATAGTAGAAAATGGTTTTATAATAATAATCATAATAATTTTAGTAGAAATAATTTTTACAATGATCATTATAATGATAGTCATAATAATAACTATAATAATAGAAAATATTATCATTATAATAATAATAATAATCATAATAACGGTAGGAATTATAGCCATAATTACAGACATTTTGCTGGTATTCGTTATAGGAATTTTGGGGGGTTTACTTATGGGGGTTATCCGAAATATCCAGGGGGAGGGGAGAATGGCTTCCATCGAAGAAGAAAGTATTACGTTAACAATTTTAGAAATGCCTGCTACAAAATGGGTACTTTTAATGATTATAATTACGGGCGAAATAGAGGGATTAACCATAATAATGTTTATAAATGGACTAGATCTATCAACTATAGTAATAATTATAATAATGGACATGTAAATCATAATGGTAATTATAATAATTATAATTATAATAGAAACGCATATTATGATAATAGGTATAAATATGTTAGAAATACTGACTGTAATAATGAACATGCTAGTAATAGAACTCTTAATTACGAGAACGAAATTAATGACGAGGATGTAAATGGTATTGCTGTAACTGCTATCTCAG
>JABUQX010077945.1:17500-23933 GCA_015478945.1 Trachelipus rathkii
CATGTAATGCATTACATTGAGACAAAGGGTAGTCCTCCTGTTTTTTGCAAGGCTCGCAGACTTTCTCCAGAAATGTTAAAGATTGCGCGTGTTGAATTTGACATGCTTCTGGAAAAGGGTATTGTTTCCCCTTCTACTTCTCCTTACGCTTCTCCGCTTCACATTGTTCAAAAAGGGCCAGATTCTTTTCGTTTTGTTGGGGACTACAGGTTACTAAATTCTAAAACTGTTGCTGATACTTATTCTATTCCTCACCTTCATGATTTTACTTCTTCTCTAAATGGATGCACCATTTTTTCTTCTCTTGACTTAAAATCTGCCTTCCTTCAAATTCCTGTTAATCCTGATGATCGTCCTAAAACTTGTATTGCAACTCCTTTTGGCAATTTTATGTATAACTTTATGCCATTTGGTCTTCGTAATGCCAGTGCTACTTTTCAACGTTTGATAGATCATGTTTTACGTGGTTTACCCTTTGTATATGCTTACATTGATGATCTATTAGTTGCTTCTCGTTCTCCGGAGGAGCATCTTTCTCATCTTCGTACTGTTTTCTCTCGTTTATCTCAAGCTGGTCTTCGTTTAAATTTCGAGAAGTGCATTTTAGGTGCTGCTTCTCTTAATTTTCTTGGACATAAAATTTCTTCTTCTGGTCTTTCTCCACTACCTGATCATGTTTCTGCTATTTGTGATTATCCTCTTCCTACCACTCAGAAGGATCTTCGTGCTTACTTAGGTCTCCTTAATTTCTATCGTCGTTTCCTCCCCAAGGCTGCTGCCATATTAGCTCCTGTTACTGCTTTGCTTGTTCAAGGTCGTCGGGGCAGCTCGACAATGGTTAATTGGACTGATGCTGCTTGTCAGGCGTTTGAACAGAGTAAAATTCTATTGGTCAATAACACTCTTCTTGTTTTTCCTGAACATGGTGCTGAAACCCGCCTATTTGTGGACGCCAGTGATTATGCTATTGGAGCTTCACTAGAGCAACTGCAAAATGGTGCTTGGCTTCCTCTCGCTTTTTATTCTCAGAAACTTTCCTCCTGCTGTTACTCGCTATAGTACTTTTGGTCGTGAACTTTTTGCTGTCTATTCTTCGATTAAATACTTTAGATATTTTCTTGAAGGTCGTCAGTTTTATGTTCTCACGGATCATAAACCACTCACTTCTGCTATTACCTCTGTTTCTTTACACTATTCTCCTCGTGAATTTCGTCATCTTGATTTTATTGCCCAATTTACTACTGATCTTCGTCACATTCCTGGTCGTGATAACTCTAGTGCTGATGCTTTATCTCGTATCCAGGTAAATGCATTACGCCCTTGCCTACATTAGACTACTCTGCTATGTCGGCTGCTCAAATGGGGGAGGATCTTATTCTTCCTGCTGATACTTCTATCAAACTTCAAACTCTTTCTTTACCTGATTCTACTATTCCTTTAATTTGTGACATTTCTACTGGCAGAGTCCGTCCTTTTGTTCCTTCTGCTTTTCGAAAACAGGTTTTTCTTATCCTTCATTCTCTTTCTCATCCTGGTATTCGTGGTTCTCAAAAACTTTTATCCTCTCGTTTTTTTTGGCCTAACATGCATACTGACATCTCGTTTTGGGCTCGTTCATGTATTGCTTGTCAAAAAAACCAAAGTTCATAGACATACTAAACCTCCTTTAGGTTCATTTCCTTTACCCTCTTGTCGTTTTGATCGTCTTCATCTTGATCTTTGCGGCCCTCTTCCGCCTTCGCGTGGGTGTACTTATTTATTGACTATGGTTGACAGATATACTCGTTGGCCTGAAGTTATTCCTCTTTCTTCTCCTACTGCGGAAAATATTGCTACAGCATTTCTTACTAATTGGGTGGCTCGTTTTGGTGTTCCTTCCTCTATTGTCACTGATAATGGCCCACAATTTCGTTCCCATCTTTGGCGTGATTTCTTATCTCTCCTTGGTATTGAAAAAATCCATTCCAGTACTTATCACCCTCAAGGAAATTCTTATGTCGAGCGCCTTCATCGCCAATTAAAGGCTGCTTTGCGCTGCTCCCCTAATCCGCAACATTGGGTGGAGAATCTTCCTCTGGTTTTGCTTGGTCTTCGGTCTTCGGTTAAGGAAGATTTGAAATCTTCTGCAGCTGAACTAGTCTATGGTTCACCCTTGCGTCTTCCTGGTGAATTTTTTTCTTCTTCTTCTATTGACCTTCCTTTTCCGGATTATCCTTCTTTTCTTTCTAAGCTTCGTTCTATTGTTTCTTCTTTTCTTCCTTCTCCTGCTCGTTCCCAATCTACTGCTGTTTACTTACCCAAGAATTTAGATTCTGCTACTCATGTATTTCTTCGTCATGACTCTCATCGTTTCCCTTTACAACCTTCTTATACTGGTCCTTATCTTGTTCTTCGTCGCCGACCTCATTTTTTCACAATTCAAAATGGGACTCGTGTTGAAAATGTTTCGGTTGAACGTATTAAACCTGCTTTCCTTGATTCTTCCGATTCTGATCTTTCCGATAATCGGTTGCTAGATAATTCTTTTGTCCTTGATGATTCTTCTTATGGTTTGGATGATGATTCTGATATTGGCTCTTCCTCCTTGTTTCCATCTTTTCCTTCAAGAATTGTTCCTGTGTCTTCCTCTCCCTTACACGAGGCTGTTGTGGTCCCTACTACAGTTCCACTTTCTGTTACTTCTACTAGTCCTTCTACTACCGCCAGTACTTCTTCTTCTGTTTCCCGTCACATGCCTTCCTTGTCTTTTCCTCCTCCGATTTTACCTCCTGTCCTTGATTTTGCTTTACCTCCTGATATTTTACCTTTTCCTCCTGATGTTCCCTCTTGTGAAGTTTCCTCTTCTGTATCTGTTTCTTCTCCTTCTCCTTCTCTTATATCTCATGCTTCGCCTGCTATAGTTCCTTCTACCTCGCGATTTGGGCGTCCGCTATTGAATCCGGTACGTTTCCAGTCTTCATGAGAGGGAAGGTATCTATAGCGATCCTATATTTTTATTCATTTTAATATTTTATTTTTGTTTATTGCAAATATATTTATAGTCCATTTTTGTTACAGATAAAAAGTTTTACTTTACATGTAGCGTTCAATTACAAAAGTAAAACTTAATTCTAAAATCATATTTTATATTTCAACAATAATCTTATTCTTTAAAAATAAAAGAATTTAATTATATTAATCTTTATTGATTGTCAATGATGTCATTTGGGTGAATATTACTATTTTTTTATTATTATTATTTTTATGCTGTTAAAATTAGTAAATTATTAATTGTATTTATTGTTATTTTTATTATTATCATTATCATTCTTTTATTATTATTTCATCATTATTATCATTATCAATTATCATTATTATTATTATCGTTTCTATTATTATTGTTATTATTTTTATTATTATCATTTCTATTATTATTATTATTATTATTATTTTTTATTAACATATTACTAACACTGGTAATTTCCATAGGTTCTAGCTATGCTTCTATTCTAGAGCTCACCAATTAAACTTGATTGATAGACGGTGTTCTAATTCATCCTATATATTGTGCAAGAAGTATTCATCTGGAATCCTCAAACCTTTGAAATTTACATCTACACATTTAAATATATAAATAAAGAACTTAATATTTTGTTGTAAATGCAAACAAATTAATTCATACATGTAACAAACTAAATTTAGATTATTCTTATAAGTGGCAAATTTGGGCACTTTAATATATTATATATATATATATATATATATATATATACTATTATATATATATGATATAATATATATATATGATATATATATATATATATATTAATATTATATATATATAATAATAATATATAATATATAAGTAAGAAATTATAGAATAAAGAAGGTTAACACCAAAATTCGTGAATATCTTTTCTCGGCTTGTCAAAAATATTCGAAAGGATTAATGCTTTATAGTTTACCAAAACGTTTTTGGCTCATTGCCATGAATTTATTAACCACTTCTTTCAGATCAAGAGTACCGACTGTCCATTTCAAGTGCTTAATCAAAGCCAATGCACTTAGCCTTGTTTGTGTCATATTCTTCCTTAAAAAAGTTTTTATTAACTTGAGCTTTGAAAAAGACTTTTCAGCTGTTGCAGATGTTACTGGTAACGTCAAATCCAACTGAATCTGCTGTACAACAAGTCTGGTAGCTACTTGCTCAAGGGGCAGCTGCTTTTCACTACGCAAATAAAAAATTTGCTACATCTTTAAAAGTTACCATATTTTCATTTTCACTTCTGTAGTCATTAATGCTTTGAAGGTGATTGAAAATTGTTCATAAACCGGAAGTAAATCTAAATCTTATTTTTAATACTAGTTTTTAAGCTTTCTTGCGCAAACTTTTCAATTTCGTAGCTCTGCTTTGCTGCAGGACAAGAAATGAAAATAACTCATTAAAATTGTTCATGCTAATGAAACGAGTAGTTATCTGTTCATTTAATAATATCAAGAGATTTTATTGAAACTCTTATTCTAAATGCTTTTTCAATGGTCTTCAAATCTTTTCATGAGAATAACAGCTCATAAAACAATTTTTCAATCTGTATCTTGAGTCTGGAAGTAAATTTTTAACGTCCAATGTTCCATAATGTTGCTAACTCCGTAGTTTTCTCACAATCTTTAAATTTGTGTCTTAGCTCACATAAGTTTGATTTTGCTTGTCAATAGGTAAGTTGCTTTCTGAAGATCTGTATTTGGACTTTGGCAATATTTTTTGAGAGCAGCAATTGATGCTTTCCAATAACTTTATTTGAAACAACAAGACAGAGAATTAAACCAAATTTTCTAAACTGCTTCTGAGCCAAAGGTCTTGTTTCTTTTCACTTGACTTCTTACTCATAAATATACTTGAGATAAGAACTGCGAAATACTTTTTGAAATTGTTTTTATTGCTAGTAAGGAATCATACTTGGATGACCACCTGTTGGACACAATTTTTTAGTTTTTGTGATGCAATTCGTTATTTGTTGAACCGCTGTTAATTCCTTGCCACCGAGCTTGGAACTACAACTGAAATGCACATACTTTTTTCAGTTTTGTCATAAAGTTTTGAGATACCATTATAAGTCTTTTTACAAGATCATTAAGAATTAAATTTAAATTATAAGCTGAACAATGAATGTATTCTGCATTGGAACAATTTTCTATATACAAGCCTGAAGTCCTGACTATTTCCCTCTCATATTTGCTCCTCCATCATAGCCTTGACCTCTACATTTTTCTAATTTAATGTTTTTGTTATCTAAATCCCTTAATTATAACTTGTTTTTTTCAAAGTTTTTCGGGCACTGTGCTCTGTTTTATGTATAAAAACCCACAAATTTTTTTCTTCAAGGGAGGTGCAACTATTTCCTTTAATGCACTCTCAATTTTTCACCACCCACCTGAAAATTGGAAAAAAATTCGGAACTTTTCAGCCGATTTTGACACCTATAAACACCAACTGTAGCTTTTTAGCCCTCTAAAAACGTTGTTTTCGGTTGTGCTTCCAGTGACTGGTAGTCATATCTTTCAGAATTTTCAATTTTCCAAAACTCATGTTTTTGACATTTTTCTTATCAACTTCCAGAATTTTTTTCTGAAATGACTTCAACCTTGAAATATGCATAGATAGGTCCATTACCTACAATAGTCAAGAGGATTTTTCGATTTTTCGAGTTTTTTGTGCTCGGCATTGTCCAATTCCAAACCACTTTTTTTTGGATTAATGAAAAATGAAAAATTGCGAATAATCTTTTTTCCTGTTAAGGGCGAAGTGAATTAAAATTATCAAGAGGCATATGTAGTCGAGGAGTGAGGCACAAAATATTACCTTTGATGATTTCTGGGTTTATGCAATAGTTTTGGATTTTTTTCTTGAAACAAATTTTCAAAAAAAAAATTTTTTTAAAATTTTTTAAAATTTTCTTTTTGATATATCAAAAATGAGTATCGCAGTATAAACGAAATGGCCGGAGTGACAAGTTGGAAGAAGCCTGAAAATTTGAATTTAGCTGGGCAATTTGCCGTTGTGAATTTGACGGGAGAGCCGATTGATCACGTTACGAGAAATTCAATTGTTTTAAAAAGTGAAATTTTGAGATATTTTTTTTTTTTACTTTTCTGATCACTCAAATTTTCAGGTTTTGTATTTCTGGGGAGATGCATCCTTTACTTATATATATATATATATATATATATATATATATATATATTATATTATTATATATAATATTATATATATATATATATATAGTATAATATATATATATATATATATTATTAATACAATATATATATTATATATATAATATATATATATATATAATATATAATATATAATATAAAAATTAATAAATAAATATATATATTATATATATATGATATAATATATATATAATATATATATATAATATATATATACAAA